>JANHGN010009950.1:3146-14147 GCA_024605025.1 Megaceryle maxima
TGTTCGCGGCCTGTTCGTGCCATCGGATTAGTCCGTTTTACCTCGGGAGACGGAGGGTCTCTCTGTGTGTCAGTCTGCGTTTCTGCGTGTGTCTGTTTGTCTCGATGTGTGTGTGCGAGCGCGCTGCGGGGACTCCACCTTCGAGTCGGTCTTGTCAGCCGTGTGGCGGCCGTAGAGCCCTCGGACATGGGCTGCCAGACCACCCGCCGTCTTGGAGACGGGCTTCTGCGATCATAGGCCAGGGTGAGCTGTTTCCTACGGGATCTGGGTTGCCGTGGTGGCATTTGCTGCGGGGTGAACTAGGTGTACTAGGTGGTCGTTGTGGCTTTTTATTCTAGCTCCTGTCAAATTCCCAAATGCACTGTGGTTCTGAGCATTTACAGGCTGTGGTGGGTCTAGTGATAGTGCTGATTATCGCCGAAATAGTAAAATGAGCTGATGTTCAAATATTTCAGTATTATCTGGCTTTTTCTCTCCCCCCAAATCTTTGTTTTTGAACTGTGCTGTGTTCAGGAAGTTTCGACTAACTTGAGGCACTTACTACTGGTTTGTTCATTTAATTACACTAATGTTGCTAATATACATATCAATGTTGTCTGTCTGCATTCCATGCTCTTTGTGCATTTTTGGAAAATGTTTTCTGTTCGAAAGTGGGTTTATATTCAGAAACTGATAGCAAAATCTTATTTTGACATATGACCCTGATCTCACTTAATGGATTAAGTTTTTCTAGTTTTATGTCCTGTATCTGTATTTGAGAATGTGAATCACACCCAAAGCTGTAGGAAGTGGTGGAAAATTAATGAGGGAAAAGCAGGGGACTGGGAGAATAATGGAGTAGGAGAATAACTGCACATTGCTGTTGAAATACAGCCTTCATAAGTAAGGAAACAGGGATTGCTTCTTGCATGTTCTATTTCTTGTTTTCCAATTTTGTCCTTTTTAGCTTTTGTTTCAGTGTGTTACTTTGTGCTAGTACAGATTTTGCAGGCCAGTTGTTAATCTTAAGCATAATACTTAGAGTTTTTTATTTGTCTACCTGTCTTTGGGATGACTGTGTCTAGTGGCAGTAAGCTCAGTCATAACTGCAGTGGAAGTGAGTTTAGTATGGTTTAGAAGTTATGTATATGGATTACTTAAAAAATCACTTATTTTTTTTTTCTCCTTGTTCCAGATGTAAAAGAAGAGTTCATGGTTTCTGGTTTGCATAGTAGCAGTGGCTGAATAGACTTAAAGGAGACTATAGGACGGGTGAGAAGTGTCAAGCCCCTTGCAACGCTTTGCTCTGGAAAAAAAAAAAAAAAAAAAAAAGAGGAAGAAGAAATGAATCCTACAAATGATGATTCAATGTTTGGGACCTTTTTTGACTGGGACTATCTCTTATGGGAAGTTCGTTTGATGTTCTTAGCTGCTGGTTTTTTAATCTACTTGGGAGTGTTTCTTCTGTCGCACTGGTTGTCTTCACGGATGAGTACCACTTATCGTGCCTTGTATGCGAAGGAGAAGGTCTTTTGGAATATGGCAGTCACACGTGGTGTGTTTGGACTTCAAAGTTGTATTGGTGGGTTATGGGCTTTGCTCATAGATCCTGTTTTTCATGCTGACAAAGTGTATTCTCAGCAAAAGTGGAGTTGGTTTAACTGTTTAATAGCTGCTGGATTTTTCTTGCTTGAAAATGTAGCTGTTCACATGTCCAACTTTATTTTTAGAACATTTGATGTATTCTTGGTAGTTCATCACTTGCTTGCTTTTGGTGGCTTGGCTGGTCTGGTAATTAATGTGAAATCTGGACATTATCTGCCTTTGATGGGAATGTTGCTGGAGATGAGTACTCCTTCAACGTGCATTTCCTGGATGCTTCTAAAGGTAAGAATGTGATAATTTTCAAATTATGTTTGTAACAGTTTTCATGTATCTCACTTGTCCATAGGTAATCTGTGTGTTTGTCTAGATAGATGAACACAGTTTTGCTGAAAAGCTAACTGGTATCCCTGTTATTGTGATACCTGCTTTTGTCATGATGATATTTCAGTATTCTTCCATATAGATTTCTGTATGATGCTGTGTGCATGTGGATAACAGAGGGTACAGATTCTTTCTGAATTTGGGATGCTGTATGAATGTGGAAAGAATGCCTGAGAGTATGTATGTCAAAGCTGTGTATTTACATTAGATTCTAGGGATTCTCACTTCCTTATCTTGAAGTAATCTCACTTCTGCATACTTGTTCTTGTTTTTCTAGGCTGGCTGTGCTAACACCTTTTTCTGGAAGGCAAACCAGTGGGTGATGATCCACCTGTTTCACTGCCGCATGATTCTTACTTACCACATGTGGTGGGTGTGTATTTTCAATTGGAATTCTGTGATAGAAAATCTGGGACTTCTTCATTTCATTGTTTTATTCTCGGGATTATTTGCCGTTACACTAATACTTAACCCATACTGGACATACAAAAAAACTCAGCAACTCCTCAACCCAACTGACTGGAACTTTGAAAATAAAGCAATGGAAAATGGAAAATTAAATGGTGAAACACATGAAAAGAAGAGGATATAACACTGTACCTACTGTTTCCTAGTAGGGTAGTGGAATAATACAATGTGAAGACATTATTTGCCTGTGAACTAAAAGCTTTTGCAAGAAGCTCATTAACACAGTGATTCCTTGCTAGTACTATTCTGTATGCACCAGAAGTATTGAAAAGCATTGTTTGCATTTCATACGTGCATGCACATAAGTTCTTCAACCTCCTAGATATGAATTACGCCAACAGTTTTGTCATGTTGGACAGTATTTCATGATTTAGTAGGGACAAGCTCTCTAATGACATCCTTTGTCCTAATGCTTCAGAGTGTCTTTACAGTTAATTTGTTTATTAAGCTCAGCTTGAATCAAGTTTAGCTTGAATCCTGTTTCACATATGTCTGAGATACTGATACTGGAAGTTATGTTGTTTATTAAGATCAATTATCAAGTTAGGTATGTATGGGTACCTAGTTCCTGTATGCCATTAAATCATTCCAGTCCAAGTGGCTGAACTGGTCAGTGGTAGAATGCTGTCATGGCTGGCTTTTGAGGGAGGTTTTTGTTGTGGTTTTGTGGGGTTTTTTTATGTTTGGGTTTTTTGGGGGGTTTGGTTTTTTTGTTTTGTTTTTCTGTTTTTGGGGTTTTTTTTAATAATTAATGTTTTGGGGTTTGTTTATTTGTTTTAAGTGCACTTGAGGAAGATAAGTGTGGTCACTATCAAAGTAAGGTTGCCCTCAGAACAGGAGGAGTTCTTATCTACCACAAACATGCATGTGGGGATGCAGGCTTTTGATTACCTGGCTAGACCACCAGTGTAACATAGTGGTCCCTTCTGGGCTTGAAATCAATAAAATGCAAGAGGCAGTCACAGAATGTTTGACTTTGTTTTGTCCTTGAAAAGATTGGTGGTTGATTACTAAAACTCTTTTCTTTGCATGTCCCACATGAGTGGTCACGCAGTTAGTTCCTCTAGTGCTTCTGTTATGGTTCCTCTTATTTTTGGAAATTCTCTTAGTTATAGAGGGTTTTAGAATCCGAGGTGAATCCTCTGTGGAGGAAAGCCTGTATTGCCTCTTTCAGGAGTTCAGCTGTTCTTTTAGTAATTTTATTTCTGAAGAACATACAAAGTAACACTAACAATCCTTTGCACTTTATCTGCCACATCACTAAATCTTTCCTTGACCTAAAGAATAGGGTTGCTTTTTAGACAGGAACTTGGCAAACTCTGGTGGATGTTCTCCCACTATTAGTAGTGATCTGATAATTCTGGGGTGAAATTTGTACAGTGGATGAAGGTATAAAGATCACAATATTAGAGAGTGACGCCTAGTGGCAGGAGAATGACAAAGTTCTTAATTAGTTTTGGCACAACTGAACTAGTGAGATAAAACACCCATACTTTGAAACTTTGTTGCATGTTGTGACATGGCTGCTACACAGATTTATCTTCCAAAGTAATACAGACAATACAGACTGGGTAACCCTAGGCTGTGACGAATTTTAGGTCAAGGCATGTGTTAGAGGTTTTGTGTATTGATTTGGGGTGGAGTTTGTTGTTTTAAATGTGTAAGGGAAGCACTGTTTGGTGTAAAGAACTCTATTTTAATTATTTTGAGTGAGAATGTCTTTGGGTTTGTTCTGAGTAAAGAGAGGAGGCTAGTGGTCAGGTTACTGTGTTGCCCAATTCACTTTGTGTTAGCACAGAGGTGAAGAGCTGCTCTATGAAGGAGAGGAGACTTCTTCCTATTAGGTCACAAATGTATAGCCAGATTTTGTTGATAATGGTGAAGTGGTGGATATCTGAAATTGCCAGTTCAAAACTAGGTTGAAAGTGTCAGAGTATTCTTATACAGCAGCCTGTCTGTGATCCTGCTGATAGATAATAGAAAAAAATCTAAATTTTGTCTTACCTTCTAATTTCTAAGCAGGCCAGAATGAAGTTGCGGTGTTTTGGCAGTGTCACCTGTGTGGATGCCATGCTATAGAAAAAAGGGGTTCTCTAAAGCTTGAAATTATGTACCCCTATCCTGAGGGGTTGTTTGTGGGAAAGTTAAAACTACTTTACAAGAAAGCAGAGAGATTAATTCCTCAGAACAGAACCAAGATATGTCATCCAAATATATCTCTTGCAGAATCCAAACCTCACTTGCAGGAGTTCTGTGGGGGAAGGTGGAGGATGAATAACTACGTATCAAAGTGATGTTGTGCTTAAAACTTAAAAGGTTTGGATTCAATAAAATAAGGTAGTAATTATAAAAATCGCAGCTACAGAATTTTGAAGAATCTTAACAGAAAATAGGAGCATCAGAAGAGATGCGAGTTTGGGCCAAGTGTGTAATTCTAATAGGGACTGGATAAAGAGGATGAAGTTTCTCTGTGTCTACATGAAAGAATATGAAGGGCTGGAGTTAATAGTGAATTTGGGACTGATAAAAGAGATTGTATGGTCCAAACAGACAGGTGGATAGTTATCAGTGGCACTAGACTTACAAAGATTAATGTTTTGTGTTAATTTGTGTAATCTTAAGTGAATTTTAAAGCTTTCATTAAAAGTATTTTTTTTTTTAATCATAATAAGGTAACCTTTTTAGTATGAATCTTTGTGGGTTTTTTCATGCAGAGACTGTTACGGCATGTCTCAAAAATCTTCTATGTCTTAACTATATAATACTTGAGAGTATTATTAATGAATGGTTTTATTATTAATAACACCTGTTAATCTAAACACTGCTAGACCTGCTAGAGCAAGAGATCTATGCAATAAAGCAACAACAGCAGCACTCGGTTTATTTCTGTTGGTTTGAGGTGTGAGAGGACTTTACAGTCTGGCTAGAAATACAACACGACATGAAAATACAGACAACGTTTCTTCTTCATCTTGATGGCCTGGAGTTGGAGTTACAGATTCTGTTACACAGAGCCTATTTATTTTTTTTTTTACACTCGAGTGTTTTCTTCCCTGCTTTTTGGCAGCTCCCTTCAGGAGAGTTTTCTGGTTTATCATTGTGGATGACTGCCTCTTTGCTCTGAAACAAGACTTAAAAGGTTCCCTATCTGAGGGGTTTGGTGTCTAATTACTAAGGGCTACTTTTTATCCCGTAGGTAGACAAGCCATAGTTTGTTTACAAATTTTGTTAATGTGAAACTAATTCCAGGCCTGTTAGTCCTCTCTTATAAGGTCTCCTCCACAATCCGATGGAGAAAACTTCACAGTCATCTTCAGTAGTGGCTGGACCAGGTCATAGGATTCTGCTGCTGCTTCAATTTGGAAAACTATCACATATGTTTTTTGGGTGAATTTTTTGATTGCCTGGATGGTTGTTGGAGACTTCGTCCTGCTTGCTTCTTGGTGAAGCTTAATTAAGGAGTGGTATTTGTGGTCACCTTTCTGTCTGAAGCTTTCAACCCCAAAAGCCCAACCAAACACCAAAAAACCCAACCAAACACCAAAAAACACACCCTCACAAACAAATAAAAAACAAAACAACTCAACCTAAAACAAACAATAAGCTGTGATGGAGATGGGAGGTTTGTTGTTTTTAACAAAACAAAACCAATGTCTGATTTAAGACACCCAGCCAGGCATCTGGTTCTTACTGTCTTCACACAGCATTCCTAAATCACAGTCTGTGTATGCCTCCATTTGTGTCCTGTCTTACATTTTTTCCAAAGCCTGTCATCATTTTCCCTTCAACCCACCAATTTTTCTATAATATTTATTCTTACTTGCATTACTGGTTGTGATCTTGCAGCAGTCACATTACCACAGTGGTGTCTTTGATAGTTTTAGGCACATACTGTTGGGCCGTTCTTCCACTAAATACCCTTGTCCAACTCTCTCAGGTTTTTGGGTTGTTTGTTTTTTGGTTTGGTTTGGGGTTTTTTTTTTTGCTTTTTTCCAGATAACACTGATTAAATATTGATATCATGTCCAGTTACAAGGCACCTTTTTTAACCTCAGGGAGACTCCCACTTAAAGTGAATTTAAAAGTGTTAAGCAAATTCAAGTCTGCTCATATGTAACATTTGTTGAATGGTAAAGCATCTTTACCCTATGTACATAAATGAAAGTATTTTAACAAATTTTATCTAATAATTGTCTATCATGAGTTTCATTTACTGATGAATATAATGTCTATTTTTTACTTCTATTTGTAACTAAAACCAGTTTTTGCAGTGCATGCACTAAAAAGATGATTTGTTTATTTTGAGATATTCTCTTAAACTCAACAAAGCTAATGTCATATCTATGGAAATAGCTATAAAAACCTTATAAACTAATGCTCCTTCATCAACATCTAACATCTTACTGAGATGAGCATGTTTAGTTACATGACTAAAACACTAGAGGCTGCACTGTCTGTATGTATTAAGAATGGTTAAAAAGCATCACTTGGGTACAACCCTTCTGGCTCGTGTGTTTGAAGCATGTGGTCTATTTTTGCATTAATCTCTAACTGTGAAGATGCTTCATTTGGTACCACCTGGCACTTCATGGGTTAGCATGAGCCACCTTAAATTTAGAAAACAAAGAAACTGGTCTCATTGCTAAATAACAAAATACAATTCTAAGCATTAAATATGTGTGTGTTGTGTGGTGCTTTGCAGGAATGAATTGAATTCCTAATGCTTTATAGTATTAGTGAGTTAAATAGCTTCATTACTGACAATTTAATTATTCTTACAAGAATGCACTGTGTAAGCAACTGGTTGGCATAATTTTGCTAGCTGCCTCTGCTGTGAAGTCCCCAAGATTAATTGAAGCAAAAGGAAGAAGTTCATGTGTAAAGCCTCACTAACTGTGGAATGTGTGGTACAAACTGGGATGACAAGAAAATACATAATAGTATTTGTATGAATAAAGTCCTTTTTTAAAGAAGTAACCTTTAAAAGGAATTTCAATGTTACTAATGTTTTGGTATTCAGATGTTTTCAATTAATAGGTAAATTTTACTTTGTAGTTCTTATCATATTACCATAAAGGTATTAGAGCACCCTTACGCTGACAGTGTTACTTGGTGATTACAGATCTTTTGATCTTGTGTCATGGCACAGGTATTTAAGTTGATAATTTGGAACAAAAAAATAAGTGATTGTCGTTAATTAAGTAAATTATGCCCATTGCCCTCATTGTCACCCCCCAGATGTGTTTCCAGTGTTGGAAGAAGCAGTGCATGTTCTGGATCTGATTGACTAATTAGTGTGTTCTGCTAGTGGTGGTGTCACAGAGCAGAAACAAGCATTAGCACATTGCGCCTTCCTGTTTTCAGTAAGTAAAGCAAAGCTGACTGAGGTGGAATGACAAAGGTAATGATGCAGCAAACGTGCAAGGATGCAACGGTGTTTGGGGTGGCAGACAGGCCTAGCTTAAAAGGAAAGGAATGGGGCCTGCTAACATGCCCACAAAGAACAAAACAAGGAACTTGGCTGTGCCTTTGCTTGCTGCCATCTGTGTGTACGTTCTGATGAGTCAGCCAGGGTCACTCAGAATCATTAAGGAGATGACCTGAGCAGAGAGCATGGAAATGTAATAGTAGCTTTATCAGATAAAGGACGCATCACTGCTGGTCTGCAATATTTTTCCCCACATGATTTTCTTCTTAGCTGCCTCTTCTCCTTTGAAATATTTAGTTCCTATGTAAGCTGACATGGTTTTCACCAGTAAGTTCTCTGGCACTTACTGTAACAACTTGTGAAGACATACCTTGTTTTAGAGGCAACTCCAGGTAATCCCTCGGCTTGACTTCTATATTGCCATTGCTGCATAGGTCTGCAGCTTTCCTCTCCCTGTGCTACTTCTGCTGCCAAAAGCACTTTACCATATGAACACTGCTTTTTGTCACCAAAGTGGTGCTCACTGAAGTTTAAGCGTGGGGCTTGCACCAAGCCTGGCGGGGGGGGAGGAGAGAAGTGTACCTGAGAAAGGACTGATTTTGTAGAAGGTAAAGGGCTGACTTTGCTACATTTCTGGATGATGCAGTTCTGCTGTCGGGATCCTTTAAGAGTAAATGAAGGTGATGGTGATACATTGAAAAACAGCTATGCAAGCAAACTACAAAGGTGCAAAGTAGTGGTTTGCGTAGAGTAGACGTGAAGCATCTGACAAGAGCTTGATGATCTTGTGGGTCATATTTACAGGAATTAAGTGTATCCTGGAAAGCAGTGGTAGCCTTGCTTAGGAGTCAAAGAAATAAATTAGGAGGCAGTGTAACTGGTTGTGATGTTGCACAGTCCTGACCAGGTTGCAGTTGGACATTGAATATGTAGATTGTCTGATGCTTTAACATTTTTTTTTTTCCTCTCCTCTCAGCAATGTACTGTTTTAACTGGCGTTGTTTAGCCTGGAGAAAAGGAGGCTGAGGGGAGACCTTATCACACTTGACAGCTACCTGAAAGGAGGTTGTAGCAAGGTGGGGGTCAGTCTGTTCTCCCAAGTAACAAGTGACAGGACAAAAGGAAACAGCCTCAAGCTGTGGCAGGGGAGGTTTAGGTTGGATACCGGGAAAAATTTCTTCACCAATGGGGTTGTAAAGCACTGGAACAGGCCACTAAGGGAAGTGGTGGAGTCACCATTCCTGGAGGCATTTAAAAGCGGTGAGATGCAGTGCTTAGGGACAGGGTTTAGTGGTGATGTGGTAGTGCTGGGTTAACAGACCTGATGAACTTAAATGTCTCTTCCAACTGGAATGATTCTATGATTCTAAGTATCACTGTGACGCTGGTTGAGGTTAAGTTTGAGGACCCTTTTTAGGACCTTTTTTAGGACCTCCAAGTTCCCAAGCAATGTATTGCCCAAGGCTAAAGGAGCCTACAGTGTGTTCTAATTTACAGTAAGTTATTCTTGTATTATCATTACCTTTTTATCTCACATAATTATTTTTTTTATCCCAGGAGACTCTGGCATATTCACGAGTACAAATCAATCTGCTATTTTATTTTCCTAACCATCCTAATACTTTTTATTTGCCACTTTTCCCACTTAAATTCCTTTTTCTTAAGTGTTGGTGGCTTAGAGTTGTACATAGTATTGTATATAAAGTTTTCTCAGTCCCTTGTATTGTACTAGTACTTCCTATGCACCATTGAAAATCTTTCTGCTTCAGCCAAAGATTGCATTTGCCTTTCAGGACTCATGGCCTTGGTGCTTCATGGTGGTCCTGTGACAGTGAATTCATTAAAGATTTTGCCTTCCTCAGCTTCAGAATGAAGCAGAGCCACCAGAGCATGGTAAAATAACCAAAAGTAGGAATTTTGTGTTATTTCTGTAACTTCTGCATATTACTGTACCCGATGCAGATGCCAAGGTTTTGTTAGCAGGGGGCTGCAGAGACAGCCTCTGTGAGGAGAGGCTGGGGCTGCCCCATATCAGACAGCCCATTCCAGCCAGCCCACCGCAGGGCACAGCTGAGCCCAGCAGCCAAGATGGTGGTGCCTAATGGGAAATGTATTTAAGAAAGAGAAAACACCACACAAAGGAGCTTGAGTGGAAAAAAGAGGTGGGACAAACAACCCTGAAAGCGCTAAGGTGAGTGCAGAAGTAGAGGGAAGATGTGCTCCAGGCATGGGAGCAGAGATTCCCGTGCAGCCTCTGCCACACAGGAGCAGGTTTATCCTGAAGGACTGTACCCCATGGGAAGAACCCAGGCTGGAGCAAGGGAGAAATGTGAGGAGGAGGAAGTGCAGAGAGAAGTTGTTATGGGCTGACTACAACTCTCATTCCCAATCCTAATGTGCTCCTCAAGGTGGGGGAAGCAGAAGAGTCTGGAATGGAGTGAAATTGAGCCTAATAAGAATCAGGGAGGAGCATTTTTACTTTTGTCTTTATTTCTCACCATCCTACTAATTTTAACTGGCAATAAATGAAACTTCCCTGACTTGAGTCTGTTTGGCCCGTAACAGTAGTTGCTAAGTGATAACTCTGTCTTCATTTTGACCCATGAGCTTTCCATCTTTTTTTCTCCTCCTGTCTGTTGAGGAGAGGGAGTGAGAGAACATCTGGATGGGAGCCAAAGTTAACCCACCCCAGTAAGTTATGGCATGAGCTGTACTATTGTTCGTGTGCCACCTGTGACAACAAGGAGCTAATGTAATAAAAGGGCTTGGATGCTGAGGAATATTAAAATTTAGGAAAATTTTTTCTTAGTCTATTTGAATTGGCAGTCTGAGAATTTGACTTGTAAAGACTTCTGATATGCAGAGTTTTTAAAGGCATTCATGAAAGAAGTTCTAGTGTTGATATAACATGACAGTATTATAAAACTCACTTGTCAGGTTAACCTGTGTTGGTATCATGAGAATTGACAAACTGTCTCCCAGTAGTGGTGCTGGTGCTTCAGGGAGACTTGGAAGACAGGCCAGCAGTAGGCATTATATTAGAACATAACTGAGCAATGCTTTCATAAAACCAGATGTAATTTTGATGTAATAGTCTGAATTTAAGAAAGCTGTGTGGTGTGCCTTTTAAAATAATATAT
>JANHGN010009951.1:0-20468 GCA_024605025.1 Megaceryle maxima
AGCAGTGCCAGGCTCCAGCATTCTCTGCAGCCAGAGGCCTGGACACCTGCATGCTTCTGCGGGCCTCTGTCTGGGTCGCCACATTCTTTCTGGCAGGAGCTTTTGTCTGGCTCACAACCATCTCTAGCCCTGCATGTACCCTTTTAAAAATATTATTATTTATTTATTATTTACTCTCTTGCGCATCCCCCACACGCACTCCTGGTCATGCACCAATCGCGAATGCAGCTGTCTCACTGTTCACAGTCTGAGCACCGCTTCCAGTTTCGCTGCGTTTAAATCTCCTGTAGGTTCTCCAGGAATGCCCCCAGCCACATCACCCTCTCAGCCTCTCCTGTGAGGGTTGCCGAGTCCTGCTGGGTCTCTCCTTTCCTTGGGCTTCCCTGGGTCAGAAGAACCATCATTTCCAAGATGAAAGTCCCTTCCATATAGTTATGTGTTTATTGGAGGATGAGGGAGAGCACATTTCAAGAACTAAAGAAAACTGTGGGTTTCTTTGAAATCTGCTTTCGTTCCTCCAGTGTTAAAACTGTGTGCAAGTGAGTCTGAAATAAAAAGCTGTTCTGAAAATTCCCAGAACCCGAAGGTGACTTAAAGAAACCGACATTCAGTGAGGATAAAACAACCCAGTCGTCCCCTTTGATCACTCCAGCCAGCTGCCCTAGGCAAGTCTGGAGCTTCCAGGAAGCTGCCTGGAGACCTCAGCCAATACACCAGATGTCACCCAGAGGCAGAAGAGAGAAGACAGATGGGGGGGAGAGAAACTTTCAAGCTGAATTTTTGAGGCTGACATTCTACAGAGGAACATCAGAGGGTATAAAACTCATCATCTTTGCCTATAGGAACAGAAAGTGAAGGAAGGAGAAAGGGACAAAGCATTCAGAGAGACAGCTGAGAGCCTCAAGAGAAAGACGGTTTCTGTGAATAGATTGTTAATGTTTGGCTTATGTCTAGGTCAGGAGAGCAACCATAAAATGTCACCTTGTCACCATCTGCAGTCATCCCAGAAGCTATAAGAGAGCATTTGGACCCATGGACCCATTCACAATAGCTTTGCTCCTTTTTTGGTTGTGTTTTTTTGTCTGTTTGGGTGGGGTTTTGTTTGTTTGTTTGTGGTTTGTTGTTGTTGTTGTTGTTGGGTTTGGGTCTTTGTTTTAATTTTTTTTTGTCTCTCATTTTATTCTCTTTTTCTTGCATCCATTTACTTAATTTCAATGTCACTGCATTTATTCTCCACCAGCCTCTTTCCACACTAATTAATTCCTTATATCCCACTGGCTCATAACTAGAGCAACAGTGGGTTTAGCTGGGAAACAGAAGCAGGTAATTATAAAAAAGACAACATTGCCTATAAAATAGAAAAGAAAAAATGCCTCTAATATGCATGCCTAAGAGACAGATAAACTCAGAGGAACCGTCACCTTCCCACTCTCTTTCCACAGCTCCTTCTTCAAAAAATAGTTTTTATAGCATGTGTCATGATCCAGGAGCAAAAGCAAACTCAGATGTCATGCCTGACAATGACATTTCACAGAACTAACACTCGCACTGGAATAATTTCTACCATCTCTGATCTGTTTGATTCAAAGTTTAGGATATTCCCTCTCTAGAAAACAATATCAAAGATCGCTGAGTGTGTTTACAGGTGGCAGCTCTATTCAGAACACTGTACTTTCCTATGATTTGTGACTGAGATAATGTGAAATATGCCGTGTCTCCATTACCTACTATGACCAACCAGAAAGTCCAGGAACTGCTTTTGTAGGTGGGGTAGAAAAACGGTGAAAGGTCGAAGTCATCACAAGGACCTGTTATGGTGAGAATCATCTTCATGAGGAAGTTCTGCAATTCAGCACTACAAAAATGTCTTGCCAATTAAGTTGCTGTCATCACATCTGTACAGCTGGCCCTTGGCAGCCCCAGAATTGGAAGGAATCAAGACACTGATTCATTCACCGGTCTCTACACCAGAGATTCCCCTTGATTCTCCCTGTAATCAATCCTGGAAATGCAGCAATCCTGGTGTGGTAAAAGCTATTTGGTACTTCTACACTCAAGAAACTAAGAGCTCTGAAATACCCCTTCTACTGCTTTAAAAATTCTTCTATCCAAATAAGGGACTAAAGTGGGATTCAGCTTCTGGTAAGTCCTACTTAGACAGGAAAATGTTTAATCTTTGTCAGTCCTAAATGTCATCTTTGTTATCTGATTATCAAAAGTTTCATGTTTCCACCAGTGTGGACTGGCCAAGACAGTTTCTGTTTTCTAATGTTAGGATACTGCACAGGAGAAGATTTATTTGTCTGTCTCAGTAAAGCCTTTAGCAGTGGAGAAGCTGCAGATAACTTTTGTTCAAGGTCTAAACTTGTACCCCACTTTACTGCTGTGCATGTTGCATTATTTTGCTCTTATCCTTGTATGTTATTTTAACCGGATAACAGCAGCAGTCACAGCAACATCTCTTCGAGGACCAGACTCTTTCTGGCATATGATGTCATCTCAGCGAGCAGGCTGTGAGGCTGGCTCAGTGAAGTGCTGCTGCAGAGGAGGATTGTGTGTGACTTCCTCATTTCCCCACTTGGGAACCCAGAAATGACCAAGAGTTCAGATTTCCCTGTCCCATCCCTAAAGGCGCTGTGTGGATCACAGAATCACATGGATGATGCAGTGTTTAAAAGGACCCTGATGGTGCTAATTGCTAATCTCACTGGATTTTATTCTTCAACTTGCTACAAAGGATTTTATATTGATGCTTCCTAATTAAAGGCAGCGCTGGAGAAAAACATCTATTGTTTCCAAACCCTGTCTTGACTCTGTTTCCATTCCCTAAATTGTCATTTTGGTTTAATGGCTTCAGATCTGTGTTTTCATGCTGGCATAAAAAACTTTTTTGTTTGGGTTACATTTCTAAAAAAAAAAGTGATGTGAACTATAGAACTGGTCCAATTTCTGCTTCCAAAGGATTACTACCACAGCCTGATGTGACTGGCAATTCATATTGTTAGCCTTATTGCTCAGTGGCCAGAGCAAAAGTGAGGCTGTTCCTGGAGTTCCTGTTCAGTGGAGTCTGCAAGAAGGGATTTATAGAGGGCAGGGCAGATAAAAGGAGGGGCAGCAAAGCAGAATGTGGAAGTAAACACCTCACTTCTGCAATATTGTGGGGTTTCTAAAGTAGAAATTCAAATTTAAATGTGCTGACAGTCACCTCATCTCCTCCTGTGACTCTGCCCCTAAGTTCTTCCCTACTGCTCTCAGCTTTTAGCTTTTCACTTAGCAGTGCTTCATCAGCCAGCTGGAACTGTTGAATCTAAAATACATGCAAGATTCAACAGAAACCCGAATTTCTGACCTGGAAGCAGAGCTTGCTGTGGGCAACACGCTCACAAAAAGGCCAAGTTATTTGAGCACTGCTTTCAGGTCACCGACTTTCAATGGGCCTGCCTTAGACTGAAACCCACGTGGAATTCCCAAGTTACCAGTTCCTACCCACAGCTAAGGCATATAAATACTCCAAGTACTGATGACTGGGTGGAAAGTGAGAGACAGTTAGAAATGTAGTCACAACAGATCTGTCCTGGAGTCATTGAATCTTGTTAAAATAGGCTTTCTGGAATCCACTGTGTCAATTTGAATTGAGAAGGACCCTCTTTCTCTTCTTTATTATGCCATCCATCCTACAAGCACTGATGTGTAGTCACATCTTCTAAGAGATACTTCCAGCAAGATTTCCCTGTTGTGAGCATGGCTTTGTTTTGCCCCTGAAGAACCACTGTAGCTGTACCAGGCTGTATCATTTATAGCATAATTTCCTAGAATTATCTTCAAGGAGATAATTCCATACAGAGCAAAGTTGTCCTAGGCACGGCCATGTGACTGATGACTGTGGTGAGGGCACTGTGACTGGCCAAAGTTCATATGAGCCACATTTGTGCTTGTTTACTTTTAATGACACTCAAGAGAGCACATGTGAACTGTAGAAGGAACTTGGCTATAGTTTCCTGTAAGGGAGTTTATCGCTGTCTTTTGACTTTGGAGGAATATGCTTTGAGCAATAAACGTCATTAGAAACTGTCATGAGAACAAAGGTGTCTTAGCTTTTGTGAAGCTCTTTTCTGTGAAAGGGACAGAATGACAATACAGACATTAGCTTTCAGATAGTCCTTAATCCAAACTGCTCTTTACAGCCACTTCTCCTTTCTTAATTTTTTATTCTACTTAACTGCCTTCTATTGTCATTTCCCACCACTTTGCAAAACCCAGGTGTTCTTAGGAAATCTAAGAGTGGCATAGAACTATATCTTTTTATCTCACGCTTTCTTAGTAATCACTCCCTACGTGGTGTTTTTCCAGTGCCAGGTGGAAAATCAACTGACCATTTTGGAGGAGTGAGGTATATGTGAAAGACTCTTCTAATGATACACTCCACCGAGCCAGCTCCATTCCGTCACAGTTGATGTATGAGCTCATATAAGAAAACTAACAGTCAGTTTAAACTTTTTTCCTGAATCTGCAGTTTTCTTTCTAAAAAGTAATTTTGAACTAAGACAGATGGAGAACTCCTCTTTATCTTACACTGCCTCCTTTCAGCTGCCAAGACTATGTTGCAGACCACAACTATTTGTTTTCTTGCTGAGAGAAATGTGATAATAAATTAACCTTTCCCATTTATACACAATCTTCCATTCCGAAAGGAAGTCAAAGTACACTGAAGAAAAATATAGGGCTTTCTTTTTGAACTCGTGGGAGCCTGGCACTTCAGAAAATTAAACATGCAGCTCTCCCTTGTGTTCTCAGAGAAAACCTCCCTGTAGCAGACAATGAACAAGAGATCAGGTGAGAGCAAGTGAGTGAAGCATATGATGGCATCCACTAATGCAATGCACCCATTTAATATTCAGGCAGAAAATAGCAGCTGTTTCATTTCTTGCAACCATCCTGAACAACTGGTTGTGACAGGAAGCAACTAAGACCAGTGAACCTGGCCAAGTGCAAGAAAGTTTATGCAAAAAGCATATAATTACCCAACACTTTGTGCAGATGAGGTCCTAACACTGCTCCTTGTGCAAAAAAATCCCTTGTTGTCTTTAAAGCTTTTATATAGCAAGGATGTTGGTGTTGCTTTTCATTGACAGTCCGGTGAAATGTAAGTGGTTGTTCATATGCTGACACCTGAGGCTTTGCTTTCAGTGAAAAATTGATCATTGCTAAAAATGGGAAATAACAATGCGTAAGGCAACTGGAAGAATTTACTGAAAAGTTATCTCTCTGCATTACATGGATGTTACCAGCTCAACACATTGATGTTTCAGCCATGATATGCATGGAGAAATAACTTGGGCACTCTTTAATTCACAAGTAAAGGAAAGTATTTCAGAAGACATATATGTTACAGGTAACTACTAGCATTTGTAACAGTGGCAGTTTCTTTTGAACTGTTTTATTTCCCCATAAAAGAAATGGCATGGGAAAATGTTCAAGTCTTATTCTTGGGGAATTTCATGCAACTGGGACTGTCTGATCATTCAGTGCCATTTCTGATACAGAGCTGCAAGCACAAGTAACCAGACAAATACGGGGGTCTGAAGTGTGAACTGAGATGACAGTTGCAAAACTTAAAACATATTCATCATTTATGTAATTTCCCACTTAGTTTCTTGTCTCCTCTCTTTGCTAATGGGTACTATTATCTGAAAAAAAATAGTATTTTAAAGTCTGAGGCATGAAAGAATCTTAAGAATCTTTAGTCTTAAATTCACCAATCTTCCACATGCTGTCTACCAGCCTCTTTGCAGGGTCTGCTCCATTTATTGACCATGTGTTCACTTACATAGAGTATATATATATTTTTATAGGTAATGTCTTCTTTTGAAAGATATTGCTGACACTAAGAAATACATAAACACATGATATTTTTGTGCTGTAGTTGATTTAGCATAAGAATATTCTAAAATTAATGTTCTGCTGGTCATCCTCTGAGAGAGGATGATGTTCTAGTCCAGTGTGGGCTAGTCTATAGTTCTAAGTATAGTTCTAGGGTATGGCATTAGCACAGAGACCGAAATAACGGCAACCGTTAGTTGGTTTGACAATACCTATGTGATTACTATGGAGGGAAAGAGAGTAAAACAAAAGAAACTGCTTCTGTATAAGGGACACTGTAGCATTTAATTTGCAGCACTGACTGTTAATGAAAGGCAGCCTGAAATTGCACAGGGAAAACACTTTGAAATAATTCTATTTGGTTTTCTACTAAAGTGTTTCCTCATTGAAATGACCTTGTGAGATACATCTGCCTTTCACAAAAATGTATTTCTGGACATTTTTTATGCTATGGTTTGTTTTTGAAGCCCCAAGGGGTGAGGCTTCTGCTTCTTCCCTTCACAGTCTGGAATGCTTCCCTTTTAGGAAAATGCCGTTAACTGTTCAGCTTAGATTTTCCTTTTCTCAATCTATTGTCTGCACTTGGATACTCAGACATTTATAACTCATTTTCTTCATTGTTTTTTATACTCTTGAGACACTTGCAGACTGCTGTCTCACAACATACCACAAATTAGTTGGGAGTTTGTATGTATTGGGCAGCCATCTCCTTTCCTCTCTCATATTGGGACTGAGGTTTTAACAAATTCTAGAAATTTGGTCAATTTTTACTTGGGGAAGGAATGCAGTTCAATTACTTTTAATTTAAAAATAAAAAATATAATTTCTCTATTCATTTTGAAAGTCTTAGAATCATAATTAGCTAAGAGTTAAAGTGTTTAAACAGGCCTACATGACACAAACACTTCAAGATTCAGAAGGGAACATCAGAAGCAAAAAAAGGAAAAACATCCGGGAGCTTTTCTCCAAAGGCAAGAGATGTTCACCAGCAACATAAGAAATAAAAACATGTTTGTCATTTGTCAAGTTATTTACATCAATGTAACATAAGCATCTTTTTCTGTATCTTTTCTTTTGCAATCTGCATCCCCTGAATATTTACAGAGTTAAAAGAAACAGCAAGGGAGTTAAATAATAAATAACAGTAGAGGAACTGTGAGTTTAAAAGCAAGCCAGGGAGAACAAAGTGGCCAGACCCCCAGCTGTCATCAGCTGCCAGCCTTTAACTGAAGTCACCTACAACTTACCTTTGTGATTAGAAAAAAATGAAAGTTGATGGAAAATGGTTGAAAAACAGGAACAAGAAATTATCACATACCTTAGTAACAAGCAAGGCAGAACAGGCGGAACTGAAAAGGTTCTTGTATGAGGGACAGCAAAGTCATACGGAAGATCCCAGGTGGAACCAAATACAACTGAAAAGATAAAACAGGCAGAAATATCATATTAATATTTTCTTTCTTTTTTACAAGCTCCTTCTGGATTAAAATATTATTAGATGAGCCATTTCAGCAAGAAGTAAAATTGAGATGTCAAATTATCATCAGTTTGTCCACAGCTGCTGAGCACACATCTCCTCAGTAACTTTATTTATACACGTCACATGGAAACATGCTCACACCTGATGGCTTAGCCAGAGGAGGAGACATGAGAGGCACAGAGTGTTTTATATTACATCCAAACTGTCTTTGCTGATCTCATCAGAAAGTGAGCTCTTGGACAGAGAGGCTGGTTGGTACAGCCTGGCTTGTTCTCAGAGTACCAGTAGATTGCCCATATCCACACAGCATCACACTGGGCCCTGGAAACTCTCAGCCCTCCCTCAAAGGCACTCTGATGGCCCCGAGGCAGAATGATTACCATCTGTGTGTGTTTCCATCCTTAAGAGACAGAAATAAAGAGAAGGCTTAGTTGCAGCCATGAGAGTGGTATTTTTAAAACATGCTGAGACTGAGCGTTGTGTGCAAATGTTCTGGGATGACACTAGAAGACTGTCCTATATAGAGGTAGGTAAAGTCAATATAATCCATGTTTTTACAATCTGTCTGGACTTCACATTGGAGAAAACAGTCCTGTGAGTTGTGCATACCCATGGTGAGGCACTCACACAGGTTGCCTAGAGAGGTGGTCGATGCCCCATCCTTGGAACCATTGCAGGTGAGGTTGGCTGGTGCCCTGAGCAACCTGCTCTAGTTGCAGCTGGCCCAGCTCACTGCAGGGGCATTGGACTAGATGACCTGGAAAGATCCCCTCCCACCCAAAACATTTCATGTTTCTAAATGCATTAGACATGCAGAAATATCTTTAAAACAAATGCCTTAACGTCACTACGGCCAGCTTGAAACTCAACAGTGATATGCTTATGTTTCTCAGAACCTTCCAGCTAACCTTGTGTCTGACTGAGTTCATCATGGGACACTGAAGAAGAACCATTAATGTTCAGTGGAGCAAAAAGACAACAGTTTGTGGTTATAAAACAAAAACCTTCCACTAATGAACTGGAATCCTGAACACCTCCAGAATACCCAAAACAGTTCGGGGGAGAAATAAGTTATCAGCTGAAAAGCCAGGCTCTGTGGTCACTTAGCCAGGCTGCAGTCTGAGACACTTCACTTGAGCAGCCTGAGGATACTTTGCTATCTTTTTCCACTACCTTGAGGTTTCTTTCAATAAGAATCGATTTCAGTTTGTAAGTCTGTCAGCATATAGTTCCTTTTGTTAGCAGTGAAATGCACATAGTGGTTTTTAAACTATTCTCGTAAAGAGTTTGGGAGCTCACAGGCCTAAGTGTCTCTCTGTCCAAGGAAAACAGAATCCTGATGTTAGAAGTTATCTTTTTAGATTGTCAGGTGAGGTCTTTATTAGTACCAGAACAAGTCATTTTTACAAATGAGTTTGAAAGCACTTATCTGTGTAGTTTACTGCTGGTAAAATAACATACAAGTTGTTAATTTATGTGCCTTCTAACTGTACAACATAAATATAGGATATATTTATGTGTTACATAAATATTCTTTTCCTTAAAGTGAGTATCCTTTTTCTTTCTTTAATCTGTTATCCTCATGACATGATTAATTAGAAGGAAGGTTCCAAACTTTATCTGTATTTAGAGAGATGATGATTACAGTTAAATAAGGCTGCCAGCAATGGCAGTAGATAATACTTTTGAAGTGAGCAATCCACAGAGGGCAATCGTAGAGCCAAGTACAGCTCTGCTGAAACCCTTCATGCTAAACAAGGCCACACAGTGTCTATACTTTATATTTCATCTACGATTAAACCTTGTGCCCTTCTGTAAAAAAATCCTCTGACTAAAATAACCATACCAGGTATTAGGAGACTTTGATTTTCCTTCTTTTACTAATGCTCCATTAACCTCCAACATCTGTTCTGCCTGTGCACAGTCAGCAGCTACACTAATCTCTCCCTTCTCTTCTCCTCTAGCAGGAGCAGTCATCTTTAATAAAGTTGTTCTCTTCTCTCCCTCTCTCTGCCTCTCCCTTACACCGCTGCTCTGGTCTGTGTGTGTACGCCATGCCATCGGGAATCAGTAGTGCTGCCTAGGCATTGATTTTCCTTCATTTCAGCACTTCTCGACCCTGAAGCAGTACGCTCACAGGTCCATTAAAAACTTTTTATGTGAACTGATGCCTCCAGAACTGTATGTGAAAAGCTTTAGCAGTCTTGAGTTGCAGCCTAAAGCCATGGTCATGGATATTTGGCTGAATTTGTCACTAAGTGGTAGCCGAAGCCAGACTTACAAGCTCTAAAAGTACTTTGTCTCGTAACTTGCATATTTTTTTTTCCCAGTGGTTCCCAGATTGCTGACAAAGCTACATAAAAAGTATTACTTCATCTGCTATGTAAACCATTTCCCTTTGTTGCTGAAGGCACCAGTTAGCAGTTCACAACACTGCAGTGCACCACGAGAGGAACTGAAGGCCATAATACAGAACATACATCGGAGAATGGCACGACATACAGCAATCTGTGTGATAAAAATGAGGCCTGACTGGGCTGTTTCAAACACTATATATAGTGTTGCTGTCTCTAGAGATACATACTAAGTTGATGGCTTTAATTGCCAGTACTGCTGTATTGATGACTCTATTAGTGATACTATGGTTTCTTTATTTCTGTTCACAAAACTAAAGAGCACCCATGGAAGACATGCTCTTGACTGTTGCATCCTTCTCAATTTGGATTGGAAATGTAGCCCATTCCTCTGGGACAGAAGCACAAATCACTCTGAAGAAGAATGTCCTACTTTCTGGTCAAACATAACATTGTGTGCTGGCTGTCCTGTCCTCATGAACTTCAATAAACAACATCAACATTACCTAAAGCCTATAACAAGTTGGGACTCTACTGTAACATCTCGCCTAATATCACATAGACCTAAAAAGACTTTCCTACTATTCCATTCATTCCAGTGCCTTTTTTTTCGCCATGGCCTTATATTACTTCTTTGGATGGTTGTCTAGTTGCTATAAACTAGATTTCTGCCACAGTTGGCCATAGATATATCCAATTTCCTGTACTCTCTGGATGATTTAGAGGAAAGATGAGGTACCAGTGTAGGATTTTCTGGAGAGGTAACAAAAAAGAAATTAATCTTCCAGATGAAAATAACTCTTTGTCGTCAGCACATGTCTGAACTGATAGATTAAATGTATGCTGAATTCTCAATGGAAAACATGTTTACAGGGTGCTGTGATTAATGGCCACAGCAGTGCCATATGCAATAGTCCAGTACCCCTAATGTTTCTGAAGGACTTTCATAACCCTGGGCAGCCCTAAGTTCAAATCTGAGATTCAAACTTTGCTGTCCTTTAAGATCCATATGCCAACCAGACCTGTATTCCTACAAAGTCTGCTTTTTTTTTTTTAGAAGAGGTTGAAAAAAGTAGGTGTGATCTTGTAGGTAAAGCACAGTACTGGGAGTCTGGACACTTGGGTGGCTGTTGCCTAGAAACACTCATGTGCCTTAACTACTGTGAGATCAACACAGGGATCCTGCTCAGTGCAGACCTTAGATCAGCCTTAACTGTGACATGGGTAATTCACCTGAAGCTAACACTGCAACAAGGACCAGTTCAAAATATACCCAGTGGTTTTAATAGGACCTTAGCATTAAATTAGCAGATTCACAAACTGAAGATGCATTGACTGGGAGACTTTCAAGCAGAAGACAGGCAAGTGAACAGCAGCATTATATGTGAAGCCAGCAAGTGCTTAGTAGATGACAAATCAAAGTCTAACTACCGGTGTGGATGGAGGATTAATAAGATTTTTGATGTTTCTTCAGTACTGGTTACAGAACTCTTGTTTTTAACTTAGCTGTCTCTGAACTTCTTCCTTTTAAAGCTGTGGAAATATTTCTCTGAGAAGAACTTGATGTTAATCAAAACAGGGTTAATGGGAGGATGCTTTCTTGCCAGACGGGGGAGTGGTACTGCTCTAAATTCCTGAGATCCTTACCATGCCTGCACTTCACATAGCTACAATGTAAACGTGGGGCACACTTTCCACAGTAAGTGCTGTAGTGGTTTAGCTGATCTCCACAGCCAAGTCTTCATGCCTATTGCATGGAAGAAGCCAGAGGTAAAAAGATCCCAGCCATGCACTGCACACTGGAAAACAGGAAGACTGTGAGGAGTTTCTGAATGTCTTGACAGTGCTGGATTTACAGTTGGACTCCATGATCTTAAAGGTCTTTTCCCACCTAAACAACTCTCTGATTCTATAAATGAATACTGAAACATTTTCCAAATTAGTATAAAATGATTCTAAATTATGTTCTACATAATCAGGATACTCTAATAAATTGATATTCTTCATAGTTGTTCACTATTTTACTTAACATTAAATCACCATCTTTTTAGGTCTGAATAAAGTGAAGCACACTTGATACAAAGAGACAATTATTGATAACCGCTGGTTACTGAAACCAACTAAAGCTCACTCTTGCACAAATTGAATCACTTCTCTTTTTCCTCCTCCCCCATCTTCCCACAATTATGACTGTTCTGTAACCAAGGTCCTGTGTCTCATCACACCAGTGTCTGAAATGTAGATCTAGAAGCAGCACCAGCTTACAGAATCCCAGCATGATAGGGGTTGGAAGGGACCTCTGGAGATCATCTCATCCAACCCCCCTGCTCCAGCAGGGTCACCCAGAGCAGTGGGCCCAGGATCTCATTGTCTAGGCAGGTTTGGAATCTCTTCAGAGAAGGAGATTCCATAACCTCTCTGGACAGCCTGGGACAGGCTCTGGCACCTGTACAGGAAGTAAGTTTTTCCTCCTGTTCAGATGGAACCTCCTGGGTTCCAGTTTGTGCCCATTGCCCCTTGTCATGTTGCTGGGCACCACTGAGAAGTGTCTTGCCCCAGCCTCTTGGCCCCCACCCTTTAGCTATTGATCAGATCCCCTCTCAGTTTTCCCTTCTACAGTTAATCAGCCCCAGGGTTCTCAGCCTTTCCTTGTCACAGAGATTTTCCAGTCCCCATCTTTGTAGCCTCTGCTAGACTGTGTCCAGTAGTTCCCAGTCTCTCTTGAACTGGGGAGCCCAGAACTGGACACAATACTCCAGATTTGGTCTTACCAAGGCAGAGCAGAGGTGTAGAATACCCTCCCTCAATCTTCTGGCCACACTCTTCTTACATGTGGCTTGTAGCTCAACATGTAGCTAAAGCAGCCAATAGCTACCACCAAAGCACAGAGTGGAAAAGGTGGTTTGTTCCTTTGTCCTAAAGTGTGACTGAGATGATGGGAGTCTAAGAGACAGCAACCAGCTATGCATACATCTGAGGGCTGCCTGCCTGTCCTCAGCACAGTGCTGCTCATGCCATTCACACCCCACCGCTGACCACTGCAGCAGGTCCCCTCTTGGGCACATGGCCATCTTAGCTGGGCTGTGCCAGATTTCAATTGCAACTGAAATCTGGTAAGAGCCACAGTCCACCTTTGAGCACTGAGAGAGCAGACAGGGAATTGAATTTCACAGCCTGGTCAAAAAACCTCCAAGGGTTGTCTTGGTGTTCTACTGAACCGCCACTTTTTTTTTTTTAGGTTTTATTAAGGCTTTTCCTTGGTGGGAAAAGTTAATTCTGAAAATCTGTCTGGTGCTGCTTTTCAGGAAGACCTGTGAAAATAATTGATTTTTTTGGTTCTGAAGCCAAACTTAAAAACCAACTCCCACAACTTTTAATCTGAACAAAATGTTTTCTTTTCTTATTTTCACTTAGACAGCTTCTACCCTCCCTGCTGTTAGGAATTCAAGGCAATTTAAAGTAAAAATGTTTTATCTTTAGTGTCGGCAAAACAACCAAAGATCCAAACACTTCCTATTTCATGACTTTATCCTCCATTAGCATTATTCAATAATCATATCAAATTATGTGGGGAACTCATTTTGACATTGCAAATTGTCTGGGGATGCTGATTCCAACAAGTTTCCTATTACCAAAAAGAAGATAAACAACCCCCCCAAATCACTTAGCTCTCTTTAGAGTAAAATCTGTGAAATGCTTCTGCTGAACAGTGGAGAAAAGAAGCTGCAAAGAAGTAGGAGGGATGAGATTATGCATCTATCCTGTGTGCCCTTATTCAAGTGCTAACTGTATGCTCCAGACGTGTGTCCTCCACAAGAAAGCAAGGTCTGAAGGCACGGATGTAGGTCTGAATCATCAGGGGAATGCATATTTGTGATGGGAAGAAAAGGGCAAGCAGGGAATAAACTGGCTTTTTAAAATTTTGTCTGTCTCATATCAGTAGCATTTTTAGGTCAGAAAAAAATCTCACAGTACAACTAATAAAGTTTCTCCAAGCAACCAGCTTGGTTTCAAGGAACTAGGCAAAGCAAAGCCAGTGATGGGAATGGGCTCCAGCTGTCAAACATATCATGTTTCCTTCAGCTTATTTGGAATGAGGAATGGAAAAGGCACTAACAAGGAAGTCCTGCTTTCCCTTCCCAGCTCTTGGAAGCGGCTGTGCTCTTCCAGCTGTAATGGTCAGTGTTTTCTGCTTGTCACTTACAGGGAACACTCTGACACAAGAGGCTCCTGTCAGTGATGTTTGAGGAATGGAGTTGACCAAGTGTCACTGTAATCGCTGTGGGATCAGAGTGTGCAGTGCAATGCAGCGATGAACTACGATCTAGCGCCATGACTGAACACCACGATCTAATTCTGCTTTTGCCTTAAATTACCCCATTAAAATAATTTGAACTGACGAGTGTATAACGTGACTAACACTTTCATAAGAACTACAGAGTTTCTGAGCTATAAGACATTGATAGTCTTATGATAGCTTTCTTATGAGAGAAACTCACCTAGTCCTTTTGAATTTATGTAAAGAAAAAAAGTCAACAGTTTCCTCCTTTTTTTTTCTGTGAAAAACATGCATTTTCCTAATATGATAAATTTTTAGATGGCCTTCAAGAAAAATTGCACATCTTTTTATCCTTTTTCCCAATATTTCCTGCAGTGAAAATTTTTATTTTGGAAGGCTGGAACTGTAAGCTTGGCAAATCCATGTGCTGGATTCTTCAGAATCTTTCCTTCTTGAGAAAGAGCAGCTTTCTAGAAGATTAAAATAACTCTGTTGATTAACATCCTTTATTTCAAAATAACTTTTTATTGCTAAGTCACTACACAACTCCTTAATTAATCTGTTATCAGGGAAAAAATAAATATTTCTGGTAATCAAGCACTTTCCTCATGCCCTGAAAACAGCTGTCATAACTGAGAGACACAGAAATGACAGGTGAAAAAGCAGAATTCAGGAATAAAGGCTGTTTCATCATTTTCCGTAAGAGATTTCTGTTCTTTTTTTAAGTCCCTTAGAACTGAAGTAAGTGGCTGGACTCTGGGAAGTTATAAATATCTTCTAGGAAGAGCTGCTTATTCAAGCAAATAGCTAATATTCTTCAGAATAAACAGCTGAGTTATTTTATTGATCGCGCATTTATTAGGAGGACGACACGGGAGACATTCATTGCCAAACCCAGAAATACTCTGCAGCACAGCAGGGAAAAACCACTGTCCTGCAAACATGGTCATCCAACATAATGTAACACAGAAATTAGAGAATGAGCCTGTAACTCAACCCAGTCCAAAGGCAAATCACTTAAATCACTTGTCTGCTGCTTCATTTCCCAGTATATGACTGGGACTGACTACTTTTGTTTATAGGCTCTACTATGAGTAGACATTAAAAAAAACCCCAACAGTAAAAGATTCCAGCACCACTGCCATTATCACTCTTCAAATCAAGGAACATCTTTTATGAGAAGTTTTTAGAGACATTTCAGAAATGAAGGGACTTTGAACAGATATAAAAATGAAAAGATGTCACAGAAAGAGAGATCTGATCCAATTTTTGTTGTGGACTTCACAACTAGACTTCAGCACCTTTCCAGAGATCCAAACTTTGCTATGTAACTTCCTAGGAATGTTCTTTTTTAAAACTGTCAAAATGTTAATTTTTAAAAGTTGCATTTGAATAATTTAAAAAACCCCCAACATTTATTAAAACCATATAAATTTTTCCTGCCATTTTTTTTCCACTTGAAATATCCACTTGAATTAGTTTTTGGATAAATAAATTATTCTTTTTCCTTTCCTTGATCTTCAGCTGTTAAAAAATCACCTACTTAAATTAAGGTCAGACTGTACTTGCAGAGGATGCTGCTCTTGTCTCTAAACAGTTTAGGCCACAGATGTTAGCCCACAGTCCTAATAAATGTAGCTTAAAGCATGCCTGGATGCCTCCATCAGGAAGGATGTACAGGCGTTTTGGCTACTCAAAGCATGAGAAGGACAGTTTCTATTCAAAGCAGGAGAACAGTTTCTTCTCCAAGTGTGCTCCTGGACTAACACTTCTAGAGAGAGCGGGGAGAAAGGGAATAGAGAAATTCAACTATTTCACATTGTTTGACTGTACAGACAAGTTTCTGTCTCCCCAGCCCTCTTACCCATTCATAGAAGATTAAACAGTGGCCTGGCTCCACATGGGGCTTTCTAAAGTCAGTGTCAGGCTTTCTTGACTGTGGTGGGCTTATTATATATCCCTGTAAGAAGCTGGCTTGTTAGAATCTTTGAAGGCTGCTATATTTTCAAGACGAAATATGAACATAGCTGCAAGGACAACCTCCCTCATTTCTAAAAAGAGATATATGCTTCAAAAGGTGACTGCTGCTAAGGCATCGAAGAACAAGCATAAAGTCATGGAAGATTTTGGTTTCATTCCTTTTGTTTTTTTCTTGAGGGGACAGGAAGACATCCTGCAGCCTTTGAAAAGATCAGGGGAGAGTGATGGATCAGGACTGAGGTAATACCTCCTGCACTTGAAAACAATGTCTGAACAGTTCTCTGGAGGATACACTGTAAATTCTCAAAATTAAGCACTTAGATCAAAAGATAATTTGAAGAATGATCTTAAAATTTTATCTTCATCTTTCTTTCTTATAATCTACTGTCTACTTTTCACACTTCTGAATCCCGAGGGCTACCCATATATATTCAGCTCGCAGGAAATCTCATTATCTTTCAACAGTAGGCAACCCATCCCATCGCATCCCACCCCACTGTTGTGCCAGCAACACAAGCTACTTCTGTAAGCTTCTCTGCAGTGTTATTTCCTACTGCTGGCTGTATGTGAATCATTCATATAGGAGAATGAAGATGTTCCTCCTGTGCCCCATTTATTTACAGAAGTCAATGTTTTGTAGACCAGCAATACAGCATATTATATACCTGGGAAAAATCTCGACAGAAGCAAAGAATTACAAAATGGAGAAGTTTCTGCTCAGCACTTTGAAATGTGAACTCTCTGTGATCTATTCAATTTTTTCCAAGACCAAAATGCTTTCAAATAAAAAACAACTGTAAATGGGGCTCCAATCACCATAAGTGGCAGCAGAGGATCATTAAGAATGACAAGTGGAGTATTTTTATAGTATATTTAGAGAATTCCTGAACATACACAGTACTTTTCAGCCTTCTTTATCCCACATATAACTGCTGAGCCTTGCTGATGAGCCTTGCTATTCCATCCCTAGTACTGCACTTTGAATGAAAAGGAAACAGATTGAAGCTTTTTCTTCTACTTTAAATGTTTCCTGGGTCCTGCATGGAACAGCAGCAGAGCTGCGTCTACCAGGCAGTGACCAAAGACTGAAAAGGCCTTTCTCTGGATACTGGAGTTTCTCATCTGCTCGCTAAACAGGCCACGTATGTTGGTACTATATCACCACAATTAGAGTGAAGCAGGGTTCCTTGGGATCTTCATGGAATAACTAACCAGACAGGAGACAATGAAAGAGCTCCAGTGAACCTGGGATCTGGGTACTGTGCAGTAAAGCTAATGGACTATGCGTTAAGGTAACACACCGTGACTTGATGTAACATAGGAGACTGGAAAAGTTGCAGTAAAATGCACACCACCCAAACCCCAGACTTTGAGAAGATGAAATGAGTTGTAGGACTGTAAGGTAGAGACACTTGGAAAGGCGTTCACAGCACAGCATAGTCGTTTACCAAGGTAAATCCACAAAAAAAGCAAGCAGGTATGTGAGTGAGATATATACTTAAAAATATATATAAAAAAGAGACAAAGGAAGCATCTGTTAGCCTAACATCTCTCATAATTTGCTGATCTGCATAAGACTCTGTAGGTGGCAGTGTGGGTAAACCATCTCTGAGTTCATTATATCCCGATGCTTGGCTTCTTTGCATATACAGGACAGCAACAGCTAAGCTCTTACAGACTTTGTCAGTGAGAAAACACAGGGCGGGTTTGGAAACAGAAATCAGCTTAAGACTCCTATGGCACAGTCCTCCCGCAACATACCTGCTTTCTACTGCAGCTACACTAGATCCCAATTCTCAATTCCCCTTTTACCTATCGTGACAAATCTAAATTAAAGTCATCTGGAATACAACCAATATTAATCCTTACACTGATATAATAGATTCCAGTGCTGTGCATCACACATCAGGTAAAGCAGTAAAATGGCTCCATAGAGCTGCTGCTCCCTTCCCACTGCTTGGGATCAAATTCAGTCTCAAGTCTCTTTAGAGACTAAAAGTCTCTTTGCATTTCTGATCTTTGGAAATTTCAGCCCCACTTTATGTCTGGAGGCCAGGCTCTCTCTGAGCTGCTGATCCAGGATGTCCAGACACATAGCTGTGTGGCTGGCACATCAGCCTATGCCTGACTGGTTTCAGTAGAAAAAAACCCCAAACAACTAGTTTTTGTTAGGTTTCTTTTCAGAACTATACCCAGACCCTAAAGTGATGTCCGCCACCACTTTCATTACTGTACTGGGATAAGAACTTACATGAAAAAAAGTAAAAGTCTGATGCATACTCTATTTCCATCAGGGGGTTGGAGTGAATGCCCTCAAGCCACTTCTGCAATGTACCTTTATGTCCTAAACATATGTCTTTATGTCTTAAATGTACCTTTATGTCTTAAATGCACCTTTATGTCTAAACCTGGGAGTTTTGAAACATTTAGAGCCATTTAAACCTATGACCAAAATAAGTATTTGAGATGGACATCAAAGGTTCTTTCTTAATATCTTTCCTCTGACAAATAAGAGACCTTATCTATTTTGGGAACTGGTGTGTTGGTCTAATCTTTAAAGACTGTCTCCTTGCTTCCTGGTTTGGCTCATTCTTACTTTGGTTTAGATTCACGGTGACCTAATGCTGATAGATCAATAAAAACAGGGGTTCTGCTCCACTAAGCCAGCACTGATGGAACTCAAACAGCATAAAACACCTGTTTTTGCGATATAAACACAGGCCATCAAATCCTTTTGAAGTAGAACCCTCTCGTAACATACAGAGTGTGTGCTTGAAATGAACTGGTCTGTAATATTTAGTGATGATGATTAATATCTACCCAGAGGCAGGAGATGATTCCTCAGTCTTTGTATCACCTTACGTAGCATCTCTATCCTACTCAGGTCAAGTTGTCAAGCAGAATAAAAATGAGAATTTTTGATGCTGGAAAGATAGAAATACTTCTCACTGCCAGCATGCCATTTTTCTTTTATTCACTAATTCTTTCTTAAAATGGATGAGTTTATATGTCTAAAATAAAAAGGTAAGCTTCAGAAAGTAGAATAGCTACTAATATTGGTATATCCTACCTATGAAAGTAGGATGCAGACTCCCCCAGAAGAGATTTAACCTGAGATGTGAGGCTAATGCTCTTTCCTCATCTTGCAAAAAAATTTAAGGTGACTTAGCCCAATCCAGACACTGGCATTTACACTGCAATTTAAAGTTGGTGTATTCATCAAGGCGTGTTGTGCATTAATCCCCCATTGACATTCAGTCAAGGAAATTATATGTTTGATGAAGCTCAATCCAGATCCACCAACATTCACACGGTACTTGCTTTTCCCACAATAAACCTGCCTCCACAGTTGATCTTAGTTACAAAGTGTTCTCAGGAGGTCACGCTGCTTTTCTAGAGAATGGACACAGCTTTCCCCTGTACCACTTTTGTCTTTGAATTTAGCTGCTATGCTACTCGTGTTTAATGAGTTAAAACTCATAAATATAATAGGCATTTTTATTATTATTATTGCTGCTGCATTATTTTTGTGGCAAGTATTCATCTAATCCTATAAACAGAAAAATGAAGCTCAGAACAGAAAAAAGCTTAAAACTTTGTCTCAAGTTATTTATCACCCTCTACCATGCATCAAGAAAGCTTTTTTAAATATCTTTAGATACACCTCACAGAACACAACAAGTCTACTCCGTAGGATACTTTAAAATAAAAAACCTTGGACATGTTTATGTAAGGAACCCTTTCCTGCTATATATTCATTATATGAAATATTTATTAGAAAGTCCATTCCTTCTCCCATATGATCCACCTATAAATTACCTTCCACTCTCCTTCCTCCAGCAAACTTCCTAGTCCTATCCTGTAAAAATTTTTAGTTTGCCTTTAAATATTTTTCTCTGATATTCAAGATTTTTATTTCTGTACCTCACACAGCAATTGCGTTTCCTTTGCTTTTCCTGACACTGCTCATCGCCCCTGGAGCTGGCTCCTGGAAAGTGTTTTACCAAAAACTAAACCAGTTGTTTTTTCTATATTCAGATAAGTTTTTCAGTCTCAATGTCTTTCATTTTCCAATAGCCATCTGCTCATACTACTTCTTGATGAAGCTGCTGGGTCAATCATAAATAAAACAAAGATTTTATTTTTTTCTAAGAAGACCCAAAGTATATAAACTATTTTTATATTGCCAGTAGAATAAGATTTGCACAGACATCCTCTTCATTTCCTGTACAGAAAGGAATTTTAATGACACCTGCTAAGGCTTTCTGACAGAGTTAATCAATACAAATGTACAAATAGAAAATATAAGCAGGCCCTACAATTTTCAGTTAAAATAATGTGACTGTGCAAAGTGAACAGAAGATTTAACTCTCTATTTTAAATCTGAAAGTTAATGTCTGACCATTCTGCTTTTTAAAGGCTGTAGGTCACACCTCATGAGTTCTCCAGATTCCCACTGAAATGATAAAATTAACATTAGTTTGGTTAGATAAGT
>JANHGN010009952.1:16354-28551 GCA_024605025.1 Megaceryle maxima
ACAGTTTTAATGTCAAAAAAAGCAAGAAAGCTGACCTTCTAGATTTCCCTGGAGTGAGAAGATAGCTTTAATGCCAGAGACCCCATGACCCTGGAGTTAAGCCACTTGCATCCAACTCACCAGCTAGAACAGTATCAGTCAGAGCACACTCTGTTGGATAAAATTACTAGCTGTATGAATTAAAGCAGTCCCAGTGCTTCTCACCTGCCCAAGTCAGCACCTGTGGTGTTAAAACTCAGGGTAAGGCAAAGGCAATATTGCTGCTGGTTCATCCTCTGTGTTGATGCCTGGGTCTGTACAAACACTAGCCATGCACAAGGAAGGTTAGAACTACTCTTATTGCTGTACTTGCTCATAACTGGTTTAATCAGAGATGAAGGTTCGTTAGCTTCTTCAGGTTTGGTACTGCATGTTTATAGAAATTTTGTATTATTGCAGACTTGGACCTGCAATGGTTTCTAGCAGAGTAATTAACCCCACACAGCCTGAGGGCTGTGGACTTGGGTCTGAAGCATGTCCCACTATTGCAGTGGCTTAAGACCCATGCTTGCTGTTACAAGAGCTGGGAGAGGCAGCCTTCTGATGTGGAACATGCTGGTGAAAGTGAACATGCACTCAAGCTTCATTAGCACCTTTCTTCCTGCAATTTCCAACACATGTTTTCCTGCTTTATTGGCTTTCTGTCTCCTTAGCAGTGTTTGAGCATTTCACTGCTGCACAGCAAAGGCAACGATGCACCCCACCATGTTGGCTTTAATGTAGCTAACATTTCATAATGCTCAGATTATGCCAGACTGACTCAAAAGCCTGATCTACACAGTGTTTTCAGGATGAATTGATGTAAAATACCATACCACCACCACAGAAGAAGTCTCCATTCATGTTATCATTCATTTTAATCTTGTTCGCTTTTTATTTTCCTAAAGAAAAGTTGATTCATGTTATGAAGCTGTAATTACATGTTTTCAACTGCTATAGTTCTTTCAGCTACTCTAGTCCTTTCACTAGATTTCATAATTCTTGATGACAGAAGGGTGCATACAATGTCTTCACAAGATTAAATAAGACTGAATAACTATGTTAAGCTACATAACCATTTACAATTCAATAGCTGCTTACATAAATGTAAATAGCTATGTCATGTCTCTAAGAAACTTTGTGATATGTCAAAGCAACATTTAGATGGAAATTGGAAGTCTGTTAAATTACATGCAGCAGAATTTAAGAGTAGTTGTATTTGTTAAATTGCCTTGAATTTGCTGGACACAAAAGAAAAAAAAATAAACTTACCAAATAATATTCTACATTAAACAGTGATTTATTAAGAAACACAATGAACTGAACAGATTGTTCCTGGTGACTGCATCCTTCAAGATTTTGGAACCAATACATTCCACACTTCACTTTTATTCATAAACTGGAAAACAAACTTGCCAATTTTTTCTGCTTCTAAACAGGTTTCACTTTTGAAGGAAATGTTCTTTCGTGTAATGATTTGAGGAAAATGGACTAGTCTCTGGAGATGCAAAACACATTATTTAAATCAAAAGTTGTTTGACCATTTCAAACTTTTTTTTTTTTTTTTTTTTTCCCCAGATGCTTAGCCAGTACATAATATTTATGGATGTTGACAACAAACACAGACTGCTGGGCATTATTTTTCTTGGGGTAGCAGAGATATAAACATATAGCATGTGCTGAAGCAGAAGATAGATGAGCAAAATATTCAAGAATCAGAGATGCCAACTCCCTTTGTCTATCTGTGAGGCTACAGGGATAGCAAAAGGGGATAAGATGATGATATTCCATTTGGACTTTAATGAGGGCTTTAGACCTTTCATGAGATCAGCTTCAAATGTTAATTCAGAAAAATGCTCTTTGTTTTTAAAATTGTGTTTTCCCTTGCTGATGCTGATGTGCTAGTTTCATAACAAAAAGGCTGCTGCCTTGTACTTCAGTGAATTTACAAGAAGCATCTGTATTGATACAGTCCTGTCATACTAGTGCAAATGTCTGTACTAGAGAAAGGTGCAAAATTAGCCTCTTGATTCCAGTTAGTACAAAACTTAACATTACTCAGCCTAAAATATAGAGCTAGATTAAATGGCTGGTGCAAGACAACATGGCCAAATCAGAAACGTAAGAGTTAGGACCATAGAAAGAGAATCTTTCATGATTTTAGTGTGAGCCTGTTCTTTGCTTCCTGGGACTGCCCACAGCTTCCTGCTGCCCAGGTGAAAGCAAGAAGCCATCTAAGCTCTTTTGCACTTCTCTCTTTCACCAGAATAAACTAATTCTGTCCTTAAAGTGCCATAAGACAATTTACAGCAGTATAAAAGACATTGCCACCTCAGACTATTGTCCTTAAGTTATTTTGACCATTACAGCTATTAGAAATAAAAGCTTAATTCCTGTACTCTTGACTCTGTCTGGAATTGAAGATGAAAGTCTAGACTAGTTGGTGGGAACTATGGCCAAATCTGTGAGATACCAAATACTCAATTTCCCATTGAAATTAGGGGTAGATTAGGTGCCTTGTCAATGCTGTGGATCTCATCTGATGCCTAGTTTCCTTTGAAAATGTTGGCTTTGCCAGTGCAACACTGAACAATATGTTCCTGGATGTCGCATACATACACACAAGTACCTATCAGTGTGCTATCAGGTCATTTATGTGGTGCTAACAGGGGATTAGTCCCACTCTTCTTTGCCATTGGGAATGAGCTATACATATTTCTTATACTGAATGTGAGTTCAGGAGGCTAGTGCAAAAGTGACCGTTACAATCCATTGTAATTCTGATCCTTTTTGGATGGTGTTGTATTTCCCAACATATTGCTATACTGTTGTATCATATTCTTAAACAAAAAATACCAAAACATGCTGCTTGTAAAAATACTGCATACAATCTGATGTGCTGAACAGCTAGTGCTCTTTCTAGCACTGCTGTCTGTGCTCCAGCTGCAGCGATGACAGAGCTTCACCTCTCTCACTGCAAGCCGTTAGTATTCTTTCGTTACCTCTTAATTTTATCTTAGCCCATTTTACTTCTGCGACTTACAGCTTTTCCAGCCTCAAATTATTTCTCTTGCAGTTAAGTAACTTCCATTTAAGACAGTGAAAAGCCCACTGCAGATAACTGTGCATAGCACTCTTATTAGGTTAATCCCTCTGCAGCAGGAAGGCTTAGGTCACTTAGGCCCTTTTCAGTCCAAATGTCATTTCCAAGAATAATTTCCCCTGGTTGCTTAGCAACTTGTCTTAATCTTTCCTTTTTACCATTCATATCAATATCCAGTCCCTTGGCCACATTGCAAAGCCAAGGTATGCTGCATCTTGCTTGCTGTTCACAGTGTCTTGGTAAAAACAGTCTGAAAGTTTCTGGGACCCACCTTCATTATTTTGATCCCCAGTATAGTTGCTTTTAAGGTTGGTTTGCCCAAGGAATAAATAAAACATAAGATTTGCAAGCAACAAAGAAATAGGTCTCCTGAGGCACAGGAATGTGACTCAGTTTAGCTTCACAGTCCTTGAGGGACCCCAGGTTGGACAGAGGCTACCTCTTGGTCCATTTGTGAGCAAGCACCTGAGGAAATCTTCACACAAATATGTAGGATTAAGGTTCAAGCTCCTAGATAGTTCCTGTGCCTTTCTTTTTTCTTTCTTTTTTTTTTTTCCTTGCCTTCTTGCCTTTATTTTTTCTTTCCAAAAACCTTTGAGAATGCTGTCTGAATCTGTCAGAAGAGAAGCATGGATGAGGAAGAAGATGCTCAAAGTTTAGAGGAGTTAGAGCATCAGGTGTACATACTCTCTCACCCTGTGTGAAAGGAATACAGGCTATCACTTAAAATATGTAGCACAGTCTTGCACGGTTGCAATGTAATTTCAGTTCTGCAGAGAAATTTTGGGCTCTTGCTGGTTTATAGCCTTCTATGAACAATTCTTTCCCTTTCTCCTCTATGCTGCTCAAGACCATGCCTCACAGATAGTGCTGCAATGTCACTGTTTGCTTACAAAATAACCTTGGGTCTAAGCTTTTTTCATACACTCAGCCATAGCTCAGAATTCAATGAAGGCGGAATCATATTAACTAAAATCAAAATTGCCCAGAGTATACTTTAAAGTGTTACTAAAATTCTTTTCTCTGAAGGAAGTATTTCCTCTGAAAGGTATTTAGAAATCATTGTCCAAATATAGGAACTTCAAAGATTTCTCATCCCTATGATTGCTCTGGTTTATCCACTGCCAAGATCAAAATAATAACAAAATATCACTATAGTCTCATATGCTTTGATTTTTAACTCTCTGTGTTTGCTTATGCATAAATAACAAAGATGTGCTCAGCAGTTTTGTGTGGGGAACCCCACTGGCACCTTATGTTTCTCATGCTGTAGGAAAAAATTGTGAATTTGGTCCACAGCCATACCACTGAGGAAACTTTAGCTGCGATCTTTATCAGTTTTAAAGTCTCTTTTACTGTACAGATACCAGTGTTGGTCCAGAGCAAATGACACTTTCAATAAACAGCTAATTGTAATGTCAAAGTAAAGTCACTTCAAGTTCTTGGTGTTATTCAGAACTTTTTACAAGACTGGATAAAAGCCACAATTCCATACATACCTCAGTCCTTGTGCTCTTATACAGTGCCAGTTGGAGACTGCTAGTCAGAGATGAGAAATAGAAAGAATTTTCAACATGGCTGGAGACTTCAGAAGGTTACCAGGTTGTTGGCAAGTCAACTGCCAAGAAATCTGTCTGTGAAGAAGCAAAACAGCTAAACAGGACATAAGGCATCCTTGTGGTATGATGTAAACATCAACCAAGAGAAGTTCTTAAGCTGTATCAAGATTATAGACAACCATTATCAATACCAAGATTATACACTGTTCCTCTCAGTGGGACAAGAGAACAGAATGGTTTGTGCTGACTTTTTTCACTTGAACTTGCAAGAACTGGATAGCATTATGAATACATTCAGAAAATTGCTGCTAATGATGATACACCCTGGAACCAACATGATGTCAAACAAAACTAGACAGATGAGAGAAAAAACTTGTCTCCATTTTTTTTCTGTCCCAAAGAGAGTTTTTTCCTAAAAAAAGACAAAAAATAACAGCGACGCATCATTAGTCATATTACAGGAGTGAAATGGGTTTTCTTTTTGCATACCCTTAAACAGAAGAGTTTTTTAAAAGACTGGATGACCAGTATCTCTTGTGTTGCAGCCATAATTTTTTACTGGGAATGGAGGTAGGGAGAGCAGTAAGGGTAGTACTACTTTAAAAATGTAAGGGAGTATGCAAAAGAGCCAAACTTAACACAGACATTAACTCAGCAAATTGACCTACAATAACAGAAAAAATGAAAAGAAATAACATTTCGTTTGCTAGAACTTGCATTATGAAGCAGAAAGAGTTGGAATTTTCTCATTATCAAAAAGACATTTAATATAATTGTCATTACAGAAATCTAGTGGGAGGAATTGCTTATTTGGAACGTTAAAAACATTGCTGTTAACCTGATTAAGAGAAATAAAGCAGGTATAAAGTAGGACGAAGAATTACTCCCTGAGTCACTGGTACCATTGCTCATCTTAGGGACTTGAAACTACAGTCCAGAGCAATAATAATAATAATAATACCAAAACCAACCAACCAAAACCAAACCACAAAAAAACCTCTAAGCCAAACAAATGAACAAAAAAGGATGACAATGACAACAACAACATCAACAACAACAACAAAACAAACAAAACCCCCAAACAAAATGAAACAAAAAAAACCCCTACAAAACAATAACAATGGACAAACAAACCCCACAGGACTGGACAGCAGCTTGAAGGCTGGTTGTACCACCTACATCTTGGTTTGATTTTCTGGTTTTTAGGTCTTTTTTCCATCATTTTACACATACATTTAGATTAAATGTGGCAAACCAATTAGAGGAGTACATATGTAGATAATAAGAATGTTGTCTTAGTCAAGTTGCTATTCTGAAATTTTCATCTTTGATTTGGATGATACCTGGCATGCTACTGTATCCTATCCTTATCTGTTCATCCCTTCAGACTGCTAACTGGTGTTTCTGTGGGTTTTTAAACTTTGTTTAAATGTGTAAATGCTTATAGCTTTTCATTTATCATTATAAGATCATTGAACATCACTGTTTTCCTTCTCTAAAAAGTTTCATTATTTATATTCCCACTTAGAAGTTTTTCAAGGTCCAGAAGTTTTATTTGTTCCAGTTCTTTCTGAATCCTGTAAGGTAAAACTCATTTATTAACATCAGTACTGATAAAAAGGAGACAGTTCTTTTCTTGTATGTGAGGAAAGTTGTAGGCAACTTCATCTGAAAGAAAAGACTAGACAAAAGAGAAGAAATAAGAATGAATATTGTAGTTCTTTAAGAAAAGTTTTAGATGGTTAAAAAGCTACAATCAAGGCAGAGGACTTTTTTGAGCAAAAAATCTTATTGATAAATGAAGACCAGATAGAAGCCAGATATGTAATAAAGAAACAAGGAGGAATAAGTAAAATGAAGATTTCAGAGTATAAGAAGGTGTAATAAGAGAAGCTAACAATATTAGATAAAAATCTATGTCAGGCAGGGCAAAGAATAAAGAAACTTCCATTTAAGTGGTTTGAGGAAAAATAGTAATAATGAATGTAAGATTGCCACCCATTTACCAAACAGATCTTTCTATCTCATTAGGAACAGCCTTTCTATAAGCATTTACTGGTTTATATCTGGAAAAAAGACAAATACAAGGTACTGGATGAAGTATTTTCATCACGGTGAGGAAATGATTCCCAGGCCAGCAGTAACCAAAGAAGTACACCCAGACCTATATAGGGGATAAACATTTGAGTCAACAGGGCCAGATAATTTTTTCACAAGTCATGGAATAAACATTCTGAAGAAAATTCTAGGCAGTTGATTTTCTATATAAAATAAACTTTAGGAGAGGATAGTGAAAATACCTGATGACTAAAAGAGCTGCAACTTTCCATACTTCCACAGGAGCAAGCAGAATGGCTGTGGTGGCTTCATTTGATAGCAATCTCAGGCAAAATAGCGGGAAATCAAATAATCAATTGTAGGAGATTCAGCCCACAGAAAATGAGCCATTTTACATCTGCCATGGTAATGCATTTGCCACTGCTGTTCTTTGTTCTGCCCAAACATTTAGTGAAGGTTTTTATTCTGCAGGCAAGAATATATAGCTAATCTCAGTGGTTAAGGCCTTTTTGGCTTTACGCCCAGCTTTCTGTCTTTTCTGTGCTACAACCGTTTTCCTGAGTCAATGCTCTTTAGTTGGAAGAACAGCTTATTCATTGAACCTTCATGGTCTTCTATTAGGTAGAGTTGATCTAATCTATCATAGGTGTTTAACTGATAAAGAATTAGAGGTAGACAATAATTAACTTGAGTAAATGTGATTTTATGAAAAACAAGTCTTGTCAGACAGTTGATTTAATTTATTGAGTGGCTGAGAGTAACTGGCTTGAAGTCTTGAATGGTGGTATCGTACTTTGTTCTATGTAAAGTCACAATTGAAAAATGAGTGATCTAAAATATCTTCAAAGCGCATGTAATAAATGTGAAAATCCATCATTAGCTATAGTTTCTAGAGGTTCAGTGCACAGCAACTTGGTCATAAAACTAAGCAATGAGCTAAAACATTAAAAAAACCTCAATTATATAGAAAGTTTGCACAGTAGCAGCAGAAGACCATAAATAAGATACAATGCATCTGAAACATCAACAGAGAGCAGATATGCACAGCAGAATCTTCACTGAGATAATCCCCAAGCTGAGAAAATGCAATCACAGAAGAAACATTCACTTAACCCAACAAAAAATGCAAATACAGACGGTAGAAACTTTGTACCAGGTGTGGTAGGATCTCTGTTCCTCCCAGGGATCCAGCTGACTTTTAAAGACTTCTCAGTCACGCAGGGAGGGAGAACATGTCAGATAGCCAGATGTATAGAAAAAATATTAAAGGAATGACTGTTTGCAGTACTTGATAAAACATCTTAAGTTAGTTTCTCAGCTTGTGAGAAAGAGAACTATTACCTAAAAAAAAAAAAAAAAAAACCTGAACAAATAGATAAAACTCTTACATGGATATGACTGTAAGAGAGACTGCATGGCTTATCAGTTTCAGCACACCACAATTTAAGGAAATAGGTGTGGCACAGAGATCTCCCTAGACTCACCCAGCCTGAAAGGAGGTCCCCAGTGGAACCACCTGCTCAAAACAACCACAGCAAGAAGGTCAGACCACTTGGCTTGGGACTTTCTTCAGCCTGGTCTTGAAAATCTCCAGGAACACAGATCTCACTACTTCTCTTGGCAACCTACTCTGCTCTAGACTCTCCCCACAGGGAAAAACATTTCCCTTTATATATAATGTGACTTCTCCTTTTTCAGCTTAGACCCACGGTCTCTCATCCTGCTGCCTTACACTGCTCTGGACAGCTTGGCTCCATGTTCTCAGTGACCTGCCCATAGCAGGAGAAAGCTGTTGTCAAGTGCGCCCAAAGCCAGAAGCAGACCTGTCCCTCAGTCTCCCCTTGTAGGGCAGGTTCTCCAGCCCCTGAATATCTTGGGAACCCTCCACTGGGCTCACTTCAGCTAATCAACCTGTTCTTTTGGTTTTGTTATACAGTAAAAGGATACAAAGGTGCTCCCATTAATTCCTCAGTAGAGATTTGTAACTAAAATAGAATAGTGCTGATCCAATGATATTAGGAGAGAGACATTTTTGTTCATTGCTCATATGAACCTATAACAATACCATTGGTCAAACAGTATCTGTAAGGTGGACAGCATTCCCATTTCAGGATGCTGACGATGTTATCTGTATCTTAAAAAAGACCCTTCTAATAATGAAGGTCAGGTTGCTGCTGATCAGGGATTGTGGGAATTTTGACTAGATTTGATTCTCACTATGTGAGAAGGAGCAGGACCTAAACGCATCAAAATTCCACAAAGGGGAGGATCTGCTTTCTAATGTGAGAAATTTATCAGTTAACTGGGCCAAGTACTGCCAGGAAAACAAAACAAAACAAAACAAAACAACAACCCCCCAAAAAAACAAACAAACAAACAAAAAACCAACCTATTTGTGAATATCCATTTAATATTTTACAATATTTTCACCTGACTATGGTGAGGTCTCTTTGGATTTCTCTCTGTGAATATTTTGTTACATTAATTTACTCTGTGATCTGACATGGAAAACTCTAATATTAATTTGGTTTGAGTTCCAAAACCCTTGGCCTGGCATTTTGCACTTAAATACCATGCAGCATAAGCATTAAATTAAAACAGCTCAGATAATTCTTTTTGAAGACTAGCTACTCTTCAGAGAAGTTACTTCAAAAATAAATTTAACAATAAATAGGAATTTAATAGTAGATAGTAAATCAACTATCACTCAATTTCTGGACAACAGAAGGTGAAAATATTTGTTGTTCAGATTATATGTCAACTTCTCCAAGTTACACACACAAATGTCTCTCTCTGAAATATCAGTTTCTCTCTTTCATCTCTACTTTTTATACCAAAGCCAAAGCACTGTTCCCAATATAAGTTGCTTCTTAAAAATTTGCTTTAGATTAAAATAACTAATAATCATCACCATATTTTATATCTGCAGTGTTGAGAACGATAGAAACATTACAATAGAGATGTTAAGTTCCCAGAATACATCCTCTTAAATGAGAATCAGATCGATCCAGAATGAATAAACCGTGATAGATGCAATGCACATTGTGCTTGGAGAAAGTGGTTCTCTTCTACTTTCAAAGGGGAGTTATGAACTAATTACACAGTAATATTCAGCATATGCTGATCCCAGGGATTAATGAACAGAAGGGTTTGATTTTTTTTCTTTGCACACCTTGGCCCATTAGCTCCCAGCAAGCCCCTAGTTATTCATCCTCAGGAAATTGCATTGTTCTTATTGGCATATTAAACTGCATATGAGAGCAGAGCCTTTGGGTTTATGGATAGCTTAATTTTGCTGGCTAATACACAAGTAGCTAGTGTGTACAGCAAAAGCAATGAATGAATGTCATGTATATCTAATTTGGAATAATCCCTGAACTTTCTATTTGTTTGATAATCACAAAAAAATTTCCAGTAGTAACATGACTGATTTAATTTCATGCCACTGTACTTACTACTGGTACCAACATTTTCACATGGACACAATTTGTCATTTGGGTTTTTTTTTAAACAATGGTATGCATGTAATTTGACAATTTTGGAACTTTCTAATTTCAACAGAGAAATTACATTCGTTCAGAAAATCACAAAAACTCTTAAGAAGGGGAGGAAGGGAATGAGCTGAATTTTTCTGGCTGCCAGCAGGGCTTGCTTTCAAACAAAGAAGTGACTCCCACTAATTAAAAGTAATGAGTACCATGACTCCAAACCTCCCAGAGAGCTGTGGAATGGCAAATCCTTGTCACCAACAGCCCTATTTCCTAAGGCAAACAACCACTGGGAAAGGGCACATTCCTACTTCATATGTTCTTCTTTCAACATAATTTTCCACAACATAAAATAAAATAGAATTAAATCCCAGCTAAATTAAGTAATATCTTACAGTATGATTTTTTTTAGACAAAGTAAAAGGAGATGAACATCTCTTCAGACCTGAGACATACTTCTAGTGCTTCTACCTGTAAAGATAGGTCTAGGAACTCTGTTTTGTGATAAACACATCACTGTGATGGAGTGGTTTCTTCAGCTCAGCAGCTTTTTCAGCATTGGCTATTATCTGAGGGTTAACTGGGCGTGGACTGCTACTGCAGCAAGGGCTTAGTCACAACCCTAAGCATGGCATGGTAGCTTTTCAGAGAAGCACAAGTTGGATATGTGCTCTGGACTTCTGCCATTTTGTAGAAATGATGGTCTCATTTAAGGAAGAAGCAGTATCAAAGCATCAAATGCACCTTCTAAAGAAAGCGAGGATGAATAAAATAATGGGAAAACTGCTATTCTTTAGCCCAGTGTAGAAATACTATAATGAGGAATTTTATGGTGACTTTCACCCAAGCTGCTTGAAGGCCTTTAATTAAGCATATTGTGAATCTTTTATTTGTCCAGTATTTATAATTTTAGAAAATGACCTTTGATATTTATGCATTAAGTTTGATTTTGTCCAAGCAGGACCAAATATTCAAAATTAAATTATATTTTTCCCACCATCATATTATACCAGTTCCTTATAATCATTCATTAACATAGTCTCATTTTACCTGGATAAAGGACAAAAGCAGTATTTCAAGCAATCATTTTGTAGATGAAATAGCAAAGACCAGAAAGATTTAAAAATTGAGCAAGTGGAGCCTAGAGGTAAAGCCTGGGGTCAACACTTTTATCACAGGTCACCACATCTTCCTGTTTGCCTGGCCCATTCCCTTGCCCTACTGCAGGGTTTGAATATATAAATATATTGGAGGAGGTTAGATGTCCTGTTAGATTTTTTTAATTCTTTTTTTTATTATTTTTGGCATACATTAGAATCATAGAATTATTTGGGTTAAAAGGGCCCTTAAAGATGATCTAGATCCAACCCCCCTGCTATGGTATTGACTTTAGTGCCAATCCCTGGTCTTAAAGAAGAATGTATTATACACTTCACAGTCAGGCTCCATGCTCTCCCCTCTTTCTACAGAGATACTCAACTGTGCATCTCAAGCAACCAAGAACCTGTCTGAGAAATATTATCTTCCTTGGAGCATGGAGCTTTCTGGAGGACAGAGAAGTTCTTAAAGCAGAGAGTTCATCATTATTCTAGCAATTACCTCGTAGATGATGACTTTGAATTCTGCTCTGAAATTGAGGAGGGAGAAACAAAGCAAAGCATCGGTGTGAATTTCTCTTGTTGGCCATCACTTTTTATGAGGCATGTAGCTGCATGTTGTACAATCTCAGACAGAGGAAAAAAACGAGTTTCTGCAAAATGAAGGAAAGGAAGAAAAACCATTGCTATCTCTACAGAAGTATGGCGTAGGTGTCTTGTCTCACAAGCTCCCAGAGGAGAGAGAAGGAACAAAGCGGGAGAAATAGAGCCCGGCTGACTCATTAATACACAGACCTATGTTGGAGAATGGCTAGAAGACAAGGGCCATGTACCTTTAAAGGAAATGCTTTCTGAAGCAAGATGTTAAGCTCAG
>JANHGN010009953.1:0-117794 GCA_024605025.1 Megaceryle maxima
TTTTTTCTTTTTTAAATTTGTTTTTTTTTTTTTTTTGTGTGGTGTGTTTGTTTTTTTTTGTGTTGGTTTTGGTTTGGGTGTGTTGGGGGGGGGGGGTGGGGGGGAGTTTGGTGTTTGTTGGGGGATAGTGTTCTGGGTTTGTTTTTTCTTTCCTTTGGATCCAGAATGTAATACAAATTAAATTTGCTTAGGCAAACCCACTGTGTATTTAAAGAAAGTCATTATAAAGACAGGATCCTGGGGGTGTGACAGAAAAGCTAAACCAGCTGTGCTCTCCAGCACAAGCAACACATAAATCTACAGTATCTTCTCTTCATGATCAACTAAGTGAAAGAAAAGGCTCAGAAAGTAAGAGATATTTTTATCTCACAGAAGCAGATCCTAAAGAATTTAATGTCAGTTTAAATCTCAGCAATTTCTGCTAGGCTGTTAAAATCTAACTTTTTTTTTTTCATTGGTTTTAAGCAGCAGTATTTTGATTTGCTGACCAAACAACTCTGTTTACCTCTTTGATAGGAAGGTTGTACTTAGGTCCAAGATTAAATGGTTATTCAGCTGTTCAGTGGAGAGTGTCTCTCACAAGAACAGTTTCCAGTTGTGTTTATTCTTGTTGCTTTCATTCTATCTAAGCAAATCAACAAAACCTAGAAACAAAAATAGACATGGAATTAATTTGGTCAAATAGTTATCAGATTGTTTTCACCATTTATTTCCAAGTAAAACCTCTTGACATTTATTAGGTTGCCCCCTAGAGTTAATAGGAAGACTCCCATCCATTTTTGGACAAGCTCTCAACTATGACATGTCACTAGATGATTTCCAGAGCAGCGTGGATAAAAATGTTTCAGCTAGTGCTAAAACTGCTCAATCTGGGGGTTGGAATCTATAATCTTTACAAACTGTTCTAAAACTGTAATTGCATTTGTGCTTCTTTTGGTTTCCAGAGAGACCGTGTACGGGCAGAAACCTGTACACTGTGTTACCACAGCTTTTTCTCTTGTGTACCCATAATCCCTGTATGCTTAGCCATGCCATTTTGCAATACATGATATGATCATTAACATATGTCAGTGTTTGTACATTTGGACTAGAATAAGTGCTTGGATCTTTATGAAGGCACATATTTCATATCTAAATAAATAATGTAGCTGGGCAGCTGGAGAGATCTAGTAGTGGCTTTATAAAATGTTACAAGGAAAAAAAACCAGCAGACAGCCCAGCATGCCAGGAGAAATATTGGTGACAGAGACATAAAAACCACTAGCCTAACTCTGCCCCGTGCAGCGTATGCAGCATGCCCCTGTTTGTCAGAAGGATGACTGTAAGAGACGCAAAGTCCAAGTGGGGGATTATTTCCTTGTTGGGGAAGAGGATGAAAAAATACCTTACAGCAAGCAAGTAGACTGAAAACTAAGATGAAAAGCCACAAATTCTACAAGTCCTAATGGTTCTATCTAGTTAGTGTGTTTTATTTTCAAAAGGGGAGTATCTTGGTCCTCCCTTTTATTCACCCTATTCTGGGCTGCCTGATTCTGCTTCCTTCCCTTATATCCACTCCATGCACATAGATCTTTTCATAAACTGTCTCAGTTTGTTGTCCAAATGGAAACAATGAATAATTTTCTTTCAGGTTATTGAGCTGAATCGCGTCACAGGGGGTTCTAATGAGTGCCAGAGCCTCTGAAGGAAAAAGAATAGAAGCAGGATCTTCGCATTTCGTTAGCAGCAAGCCTCCAGATCGTGTCACAGTGTTGCAGGTAACTACAGCCTTACAATGCAGTTTTATAACTGGCCAAAACTGGTCTAAGACCATCCTGCTCCCTCTATTGAAGACCTCCCTTAAGGTGTTTTGCTTGCTGGAAACATTTTGGTCTTCACGACACTCACTAAAGAGAGTCAATGATTTTCTTGTGAATTTTGATTAAAAGCACAGTAGTTTGGGGCACATACAAGTTCAGAAAATTCAAATGCAAAACTCTGAAAGGAAGCTTATATGCTGCATGGAAAAGCAAATTGGGTTCTGTCCCCTTTGCATTGGCACAAAAGATTTCCTACACTTAACAAAGTATAATTGAGATGCAGCCAATCTACGTGGTGTTTTACAGTAGAATGCTGCTGCACTGAGATCACTTCATTTTGCCTGTGTACTCCAGTGCAGAACACAAGCACCTTGTAAGTAGGCAGTGGAATTTGCAATTGATACTTAGAAATTTAGGAGGCTGTTGTGTAGATGGTTTTAGTTTAGATCCAAAAACTAGAAAGACAGTTTGACTGCTGAGACAGCAGAAAATTAGGTCTGATCCTGTCTGCAACAGAGCAATATGGGAGCAGTGTTGTATAGTTTGGGATGTGTGTCTGAAATTAACTGTGCAATTGCTCTGCATATTTCAGCCCTAAGGGCTGAGTGTTTGCCCTTAAAGGAACGCAACATTTTAATCAGCTGTTCACTCTTTCTTCCTCTCCTCTCCCCCTTTTCCTTTTTTTTACGGATACCCGATCAAACATCTTGTAGATGATGGTACAGTATGTGATTCTGTGCAATGTACTGTAGGATCAAACCAAGGTTATATCTCCTACTGATGAGAGTAAAATGATGTTTACTTTGTAGTCAGACATTCTTTTGCTTTCTCCTCATAATTTCCGCATTGCTCCTCAAAAGTGAACGGTAGTTCAGAATAGTATCTGCCTTGCCAACTATTAGATGTGCTGGTTTTGTCACGTAGTACTGTATTTCCGAAAAACAAAACTAGTCCTTGGTTATTGCTGCGATTTGGAAGTTCTCTGTATGGCCACAGGACACTAGATGGCACTGTGTGGCTGCGTCTCGTACAGGGGAATGACAATAGCCAAGGTCTCAACGCCTGAAAGAATCCACATTTTTCAAAATATTTGCAATAGTGCCTTTTTACTATGGAAATAAATAGTGTGAATGCTCAATTTTTACACTCTAAAAGCATTGCAAACCTTCTTTTTCTTGCATTATGATTACACGGGGAACATTTCTTAATGTTAGACTGGCAAGTGTATTTGCTTATGTTTTTTGGGCTACTATAAAGCCCTCCAATCAATGAATCTACCAAAAGGGAGACTTTTCACTTCGTGGTATCATCAGCGTCCTCTTTACCATAGAAAAGGAAGGAGGGATGGACGGACGGACGGACAGACGGACAGCTGGTGTGTTGCCCTCTTCTGTCTCTTCAACCAACCTTTTACTCAGTGCCACAGTATTGATGAGAGTGGATGTTTTAAAAGTTAAGTGAAAGCAAGAGGTGTTGGGTAGCAGCAGCAACCCTATATCCTGATTATGAGCTAAAGAATCATCTTGAAGGCAACCGGTGCAACAGGTGTTACTTTGTCAGGATCTGGTTGGTTTTGGATGACTTCAAAAGAAGTGGTTTCAAAAACACTGATCTTACCCAGCTAACAGGTTATTGACAAGGACCCCATCCTGTAAGAGGTCTTTAAGAAAAAGACTGAGTGTGTTTTGTTAGTGTAGTTAAATCACATGTAGTGCGTAGTTAGCTTTCTGTGTCATACCCCACCTCTGTTTCACTGGTTTGGGTGGCTCTCTGCCCCACGCTGGCTAGGTCACTTGTCATCAAGATAAACCCCATTCCTAGCTAGAAGCTGGGTTCTGGTAATAACTGCCCCAGACTTCTTGATGACTCTGGGTCAGTCACTTTCCTATTTTGTGTTTCTTAATTCCCCTAGCTGTAGCTTATAGATTAATTGGATGGATAGTGAAAATGAAGTATCATATTTGTCCTTTCCTTTTCCTTAGGCCTAATGAAATATATTAACTTAAAATAATATATTAAAGTGATTCATGAGCAGCTGTTATGTAAGTTTGAGGGCTTTTGACCAGATATGATTTTAATTTCTAGTAGCAATTTTACATTAACTGTGTATTGCCTTTTCAATTTTTTCAAACAGCCCAAGTTTTTAAAACGCTGCCTCTTTATCCAGCAGGTCTCACTCTGTCCTATGTTTGGCAAAGCTAATTATTTCACATTACAGAAATGTAGGCAGAAATAATTTTTAGAAGAATGAGATATGATTTTAATGTGCACCTGCACAATTGTGCATGTAGTGTACAAATAAGAGGGAAAATTTTAATGGTGAGGATCCACCAATCTGTATTACAGATGGACACTATGCATAAGACACCACAGAATGCTACACCCCCTCTGCCCACTGGTTTATTCTGAGTGGGGCTGGAAGGTTGTGTATCTGCCTCTTGGGACAGGGGGGTTAAAAGCGTGTTTCATGTTCTGCTCCAGTGAAACTGATTGAAGGACTGTCCACAGCTTGTCATCCTTGGGGGACTGTAGGACTCTGTGATGGTAGGATGACTGTAGCACTGTCTGATTCTTTCTCTTGTTGTAGGCAATGCTGCTTTTTATGCTGTAAAGGAGAGGCGTAGCATAGAGAAGCTGTTCTCTTTCCATTTCCTCCCCATTGTCTTTTCTAGCCTACCACAGCATCCAGTGTTGTCCTGTGACAAACGCCAGCAGTCATTCTGTTTTGGATACATGGCTACTGAGGTGGGGAGACTGCGAGGAGGAGGAATGACTCTTCTCCAACCCAAGTTTCTTTTCTGTTGTTGTGCTCTCTGCTCTGTGTCTCCCAATGGTGTTTTATTTTGACATTTTTGACCCTTCATGCACTTTCTTTTTTCCACCCATTGTCCCTTTTCTCCGCTCTGTATGGTAGACAGACATACCCCTGTGGCATTTAGTTTTGTTTGGCTGGGTCTGATACCTGTCCCCACCAAGAACAGTTGTTTGAGGTATTTGTAACCACTGTGTGCAAGTGTAAACTTACTTCTGGTGGCTGCTACAACACTTTATTTCCAAATGAGGAACGTGAAAGGGAAAACCCTTGCTCACTGGAAATGAGATTTGGGACTTTCTGCAGTTTCCTGACTGATCAACTGTAAAATTAAAACTGAACATTTTGGAGAGCAGCACTAAAGTAAAAGAAATACCATCAATCAATCACGAAAGAATTTTCCTGAGGTTTGAACTTCTTGCTTGTCTTTCAAGAATTCAAAATAATAAAAATCATCAGAATCCAAACTAGCCACAGAGCTGCCTTCATCCTCTTACGAAGCAACCAGTAGACACTGGTAGAACAAGCAAATATATATTTTGAGCAGATGCTAACCCCAAATTATGTCCCCAGTACTTTAGAAGCCAAGGATCTCTGTTCCTTCCCTCCAACAGAGAAGCAGCATGCACTTTCCATGCTTGGTTAATATGATGAAGCCCACCTGCTCTGACTGACCAGGTCACTCAGAAGCACTGCTGCTTTCTGCAGCCAGCCAGGTCAGGGGAGAAACTCCAGCCCACCCGCTCTGCTGGAGCAGCACTGCCAGGAGCCCACAGGGCCTGCCTAGGCTGTGTTATGGTTTGGAATGAAAGACAACCAGGGACACAGATATTTCTCGGGAACAGCAGCTCTATTTCAAGATTATCTAGATGACCAGAATGTATTCCATCCTTACAGAACAAATTGTTTTCCCCAGTCCTTCCCATTGACAACAGCAGAACAGGGGACACTTAAATTAAGTGTGCTGTGTCTGAGGAGGTGTCCATGCCTCAGGATTCTCAGCTGACAGGGAAAACCCCTGTGAAAACACCCTTTCCAAATCAGATTGTTTTAATAGTAGCAAGACTATATGCTCTCAACTCTCCTACTTACATTTTCAATGAGAAAATGGCCAAGCAATAGCCAAAGCCCCTCACAGAAACAGGACATCCTGAGCTGTGGCAGATGGACTTCCTTTACAAAGTTTTAATCAAAGTTTTCAACAATAGCTCTGTGTATGTGCAGGAGGGGGTTAGCATGTGTGCATGCTTATGTCCACACACACTCTGCAGTGCTACACAAGTTTGGGGTTTTTTTTCTTTTACATAGAAAAAACTATGAGATGTGTATGTTTTGCTGGAATAAATGTGTAAATATATATATATATATCTAAAAAATCTTTATTCTGTTATGGCATAAGGCAGGATTAGGTAGAGAGAAAATTTCAGGATGTGAATGACCACAGCTGAAGCTCTTCTAGTTTTTCTTCTCTTAAATGAAGATGTGAAAAGTTGTTCTCATTTTATATTTGCAAACTGGAACCTGGTTTTGATAATCTTGGGAGATGATGGAACGTGGGCAGGAAGTGTTGGCCTTTGAGGAGAAATACTGAGGTCTGCCACATCAGTTGGAATCCCTAAGCCCGGAAGGTATAAAACTGTAAATTCCACTTACTGTAGGTCATGAAGACCAGCCCCAGGGAGGTTACAATTGCATTTAACGCCCAATGAAACAAAGGAATAGGGAGAAGTAGCAATGCTAGTGCTAGAAAACATGGATATATGTGAAATGAGGTTTGTGTAAAGAGAGACTGACTGATTTGAATTCTTAAAACCAGAAAATAAAAACAGATGAATTGCATATCGTACAGAAGAAATATTTAATAATATTTTACTTAAGATTTATTTTTTGTAGAGATTTAATTGACTCCCATCTTACAATCTGCAAAGCAAAGTTTTTTTTACCATAAGCTAAAATTTCCAACTATCGGGGAATATTCAAAAGACTCTGATATAACACCAGAGGGAAAAAAATAATTGGAGTAATAAATGGCAATCAGATGCATTTTAGTGGGACAGATTCTTAGAGTCTTTAGGAAGAAAAAAGCACATTGCCAATTGTTTTATTGTGGATTTATCATGTACCTCTTTAGGATCGGTCTTACAATGGATAACTGGGCCTGGCTTGTTTCTAGGAATGTCCCTATAGGATGTATGTATAGGAGCTAGTTAAAGGAAGAGGGCTGAATGCTGGGCCTAGATCAGGAGAAGGTTCTTTGGTTTGCCATGCTGTTGGAATCTGCACGGTGACTGTGCCACCTGGAAGGTGCTTGAGCTCTTGGAGCGTCACGCTGCACGTGGTGTTGAAGAAGAAGAAAGGACAAGTGTGAGCAGAGACATGCAACCGTTGCAATGCAGTGAAAGAATCTGCAGGGGTGTGTTTTGCTTCCACGTTTAAACAAGGAGACTTTTAGGGGACGAAGGGAATGTGTGACCCTGTATTCTAAGCTTCCTGTTATAACGCTTTGATTTTGAGATCTGCATTTACATCTCTATTCAAATTTAATTTCAGTCTGGAGCCTGAAGCTCAGGACAAAACTCTTATCTTGCTTCCTGTTTCTTTTTCTAGAGTTGTGCTGCTTATAGGCCAGAACAGAACCAGCATTCACTTGTTCCCAGTTAGGACTTGAAGTGAAATGACTGATTTCTCACAATTGTCCAGCAAATCCAGTTGAGAGCAATATTGGAAGAACTGGATATCTCTGAGAAACCAGGTGCCTCATTTTCAGTGGTTAAACGTGGTTTCTGGTCTCCTAGAAATTTAATCACAGTCTATAAAGGCAGTTTATTAACAAAAGCTATGATTCAGGGTTTTATGGATGCAGCCATATTTTGCCATGCCTTTCATTTTTTAGGCTGATTGAGGAGAGTGGGATGTAGTATTCTGTTATGACCCTAGAGTCTGATTCCAATCTTCTCTTTCCCTGAAAATGGAAGTTTGAACAAGTTATTCTTCAGTTTACGATGTGATGCATTTACTAAAATAAGTCTCTCTACTTCAGAAGTTTGGTAAATTCTTCTTCACACAGATCAGATTCAAAATAAGACATTTCTAGACTGCATTTTCCATTGCCCAAAATACTATTTTATACTTGTTTATTAATTATAAATAACAATAGTTATAAATGCATTAAGTGCTCTGTTAGAATCTGAGCATGTATTGGCATGGCTGAAACAAGTGAAAATATCTACTGTGATTTATTAACCATACCGGCTAGCGGGTTGGAAATTCAGTTGAGTAACACCTTGTTCAAAAGATGTTCCACTGAAGTTGAGAACACCGTTGGACTTGAGGTTTTATTTCCCTTGTAGGTAGCAACTTTGAGTAGAAACAAATAGCACAGAATCTAAGAGATAAAAATGGATCATCTGAGAGCACTGGGCAAATGACCCAAAAGGCAGTTTATTGTTGTGGCTTAGTTATTTTAATGTTGGGCTAGTCCTCAGAGGATGGGTGGAACCCTCTCTCCAGCCAGAAGAACCCAAAAGGGTATGATCTCACAACAAGAACATGTGGGATGTATTCTATTTTGCTCAAATCTGAGATATTAAACCACTCAGGACTGATAAATAAAACTGACCTGTTGAAACGACTGTAATACTTTGTGTAACTGAAAACTTTGTGCTATTTTTCTTAAGTATGTGAAGATACCTTACAGAAGAATGTGTATCTTGGATTGCCACCACAGGAGGCTAGATTTCACGAGGAGACTGCTGTGTGTGAAAACTGCAAAAGATACATAGGTTAACCTGTTTAGCCCTTAGCTTTTCTTCTTGGAAGGAAGCAGGGAAATGGAGCGTTGGCCTCCAGGGAAAATAAAATGCTGCTTCCTGATTCTACCTGTGTAACAATGGTGCCAGTCAATGGCTGAAGTATATGTTCTTTTATTCCCTCCCTGATAGCTCCTGGGAAGGGGTATGTTGGCCGCCTTTGTGTTTGTATTTTTATTGCCTAGCCTGCATTCGATCATCTTGTTTCACCTCTATTAGATCCCGACTTTGCCGTTGCTTACGTACAAAAGTTGCACTGATGACATAATACTTTTCGTGTTAATTAGCTCATTCTAGAGAGGGGTTGTCGAGATATGGGTACAAGCTGCTCTCAGAGGAAAGAAAGCCTTACGGCTGAAGTTAACCCCACAGGACTCTCTCAAAGCCACACAGGAAATCTGTGACAGATCCTAGAATAAATCCCAGATTTCCTGTCTCCTCCACTTGTGCTCTAACTACAGGGCTCATAATTTCTTAGTTGAGGAAAGTGTTGTCCAGTATTATCTATCTTTTGCTAGTATGCTGTTGCTCCAGTTTACTACATGAGTTGCTGCAATGTGTTAGGCTGTGGCAATTCATCCCCGTGACTTTCTTGGTTGTATTTTGTGGGCTGTGCATCTGTATTGTACAGTGAACAGTATTAAAGCTGAGTACCAGCAGTGCTGTTCAGCATTTAAACAAATAAAGCTCAGTAAAGGAAGGTATTGCAAGTTAACCATTGAGTATTTGCAGCTACCAGTCGTCTGTTGTCTGATTTCCTCTTCAAAGTAAACTGCTCATACTTCTTCTAACCTAAATAGCATTCTGAGAAGCAGTTTTGATATCAAATGATAGCTGCCCATGCTAAAAGAATACATTTTTACAGAGTTAAATTATTTTAATAATATAATTTTCATTTTTGCATATGCCACTTTGTACTTTGGAAAATTGACACATTCTGTCATTCCTAAGGATCAGTCCTCTTTAATGAGCTATAAATTAATAGATGCAGCTTTATCAAGGGAAAGTAATTCATTGTGGATCTATAACTGAATGAGATGCTTTTAAGACTTTATGACTTTTACTGTGGAAATAAATGGACATTAGAGGAATTTGGTGTGCTCAGTAGGTATCCTAGATGGTCGTGTATTCAGATGGATTGCTGAATGTCTCATCTTTTTTTAGATACTTTGCCGCTAGGTTAAACTTTAATAGTTTTCATTTTGTGCTGCTCAATTTGCCCTCATATGGTTCTTCTTTAGATAACATTACTTGTACAAATTCCAACTGAAGCAGAATCAGTAATCTTCAGCCAGTCTTGACAGCATTTCTAATGCAGTGCAGCTATGGAATTTCATTCTATCTTCTTGTTTTCTAAATTATATCTACATAGCTGAACAGAAATATGGGAACAAATGAGCTTTGCTAAACACCCTCTTCTGAATTTAAAGGATGATATTTTGAGCACTTATTAAATGTGTAATCATTTTGAATGCAAAACCTTTCTAGACTTCAGTGAGAAGTTCCACAAGCAGTAAGATGAAGATTCTTGCTTTATGGATGTTTAAAAGTGAAAAGTCACTTCCAAAATATTCTTAGGTGTAAACATTATCGCTCTCTTTCTCAAAAAAAAAAAAAAAAAAGAAAGAAAATAAATCATCCCATGTGACAGCCATTGTCACAGACTGCATCTGTCTTCAGTAGACGAGTAAGGATTTAAAATTCTCTTCTGCCCAGTGATGTCAGGGTCAGTTTTGTTACTGAATTTGATGAGAGGAAGACTGGGTCCTAGAGGCTCTGTCTTAATAAGGTCCTGACATATGCAGCAAACTTAAAGCACGTATGCAGTCCACTTGAAGTGATGATACCGTACGCAAGATAAACAAATGTTTCACTGGCATGCTGCAGCAGGCTAGAAGTGACACAAAAAGGTAGTGAGAATGTGATCTGCAGAGAGGGCAGTGAGTATCTGAGCGTAAGCTGCAGTTCGTCAATTGATTCCTACAGACATCTTTGAATATCCTACTATTTAATTCCAGCCTACTAATTCATTCATTAAACCCAATGAAGAGTGAAAACAAGCAAAGCTATTAGGCAGAAAATCTGAACTTTGAAGTCTTTGTATGTTCCTGTAGAAATCTGCAGGCAATTTTTTTTCCAGATTATTGTAAATGGAGAAGCAGAAGAGTGCAACATTAGCTAGGCCTTTGCAGATACCGCAGGCTGTGCCCTGGCAGTCAGGGTCCCGAAGCAGTAGAGCCATACTTGCAAAAGGTACAGAGTTATCAAACTGCACAAATTGGAGCTGACTGTACAGAGCAAGTCTCATCCCTCTTTCTGAAGACCTCTGGAGTGAAATGCAAAATCACTCCGGTGGTTTTGCAGGAGTCCTAAGGGACCATCAGTTTGTTTTGTCCAGTCACGCTGGACGGGTGACAACATGTGTACTGATTCTGAACGTACTGCCTTGCAAAATAAAACAGAAGATATCAAAATAAGGAATGAGAGTGCACGCTTAAACCCATTACAGAAGGATAATGAAGATTTGGAGGACGATGGTGTTCATTTTTCCCCGCACACAGAGGTTTGATGAACACAAAAGTGAAATGGCATAGATCCAGATATTGCACTCCAGATTAAATCAGAGTAAAGTGGCAGGCTCTCAAGCCAGGTGGTTATCAAATTATTAGACTGTAATAAAGAATTAAGAGAGCTATCACAGAAAAGATAAAACTTTAGCCTGAATATGCTTTAGAGAAGGGACACAAGTGGTTCTTAGTTACTTTCTCATTTTATGAAAGAGAAATCTTTGATAAGTGTATCAACAGATTTATCTTTCATAAATTGAAAAATTAATTAATACACATCATGTCCTGACTGGTGCTTTATATTGATCTCAGTATTTGCTATTTATGGTGTATAAAGGAGGCTAACAGTTCACAGCAGATTCCAAATAAGGTGTGTGTGAACTGGCACCTAGTGTTTCAGCGCTCTGAAACATTTTTTCTACAGCTGCTTTTATTTCTAAGCTGGCAATGCTAGACAAAATGAGCTTCCAGTCTAAATCCTAATGGGCATGGAAATAACCACGTTAGCCTTTCGGTCGCTCTTAGGGTATCTAGGAAGTCAGTCTTGAATAGAGGCACAGGCTAGAACGGCTGAGTGGATGGTTTTGTACGTGAGTAGCTTACAACCTCAACCTTCGAGGTGGACGCAGTTGGGCAGGTGGTATGACAATATGCTGTCTGGTAACCAAGGAAGAAATTATGCACTTTCCACTTAGAAGGAAAGATGCTTCCTGTAGCACTTCTGTTTACTTTCCTTATCTCTCAGCCCTTATTTTTGACAAATTTTATTATAATATATGTATATAGGATATAGTAGCCCCAGAAAGGGATAGAATAGTCCCAAAGGAAAGGTCTGTATGTGTGAGAGGAGTTCGTCTAGTGCAGATACTGCAGTGTCCCCTGGTACATGGGACAAATCAGTACTTGGGCTATAAGCAAGAGAGTCAGGCCGGTAATGGGCCTTGAAAATGACTGAAGACACTTGTCTCCCAGCTGCTGATGCCAGTGCCTCCGAGAGCCTGGGCAGCCAGGCTGGCAGAGCTCCTGAACTCTATCCACAAGGAACTCTTCATTCGCTTTTCTGAATTAAGTAGCTACATTCACAGGAATAGAACCGTCTGCTGAATGACTGTATTAATAGATTATTTTAATGAATTGACAAGTGAGATTAACAGGAGCAGAATAATGCTTAACTAACTATACGTGAATGGATGTGACATACACTTTTTGGTCTGATAGCATTTAGCTTAGACTTCGAATATGGAAAGGTATTTACAAGCTGTTACTCTACATCTGAATGAGAACATGACTCTTTCAAGTTTAGAGATTTAGATGATAGCAACTGATTTTTCTGGCTCATAATAGTCAAGTCTGGGGTCCATTCCTTTGCTCCTTAACTCATAATGGACAAAGCACCTACCATTCCTCATGCTGCAGTGGCATGTAGTGCCATCTTCTGATTAGACCCTGTAATGTATTAAGGAATAACAGGGGATGAGAGGCTGGTCACAGGTCATGTTAAAGGGCTAAATAAGTTTCGGAGACACAGATGACTTTCACTGACAGCCTAGGGCTGAACTACTTGTTGTTCATTTGATAGTTGTCTCTAGCCTCCTTTTTATCTTTGTAGTTTAAAAATACTTTTATGTCTCTGTAGCTGCAGAATTGTTCTTAGGATTGTGATGCTTTATAAATCCAAAGTGCTATGATTAGCAATTTATGTCATTATTTTGATTGCAATTAAGACATGTTAAAGAGAAAATAAACCAGCTTCAGTTAGAATGTTACATCTCTCACATTAAGTACTCCTCATTTAATCTAGTTGTTTATAGTGGTTCTGGCTGGTTAATGATCCTACATGCAATAGTGGTGTTACCATGAACCGTTAGCTCTTTCCATGCTGTTGGTTTTAGGATGATTTCTTTGTGAAGAACAGCTGTTACATACTTGGACTATCTGAGTTCAAAGACATAATCAACAAACCACGTAGATCTGCAGTCAGAGAGCCGTTCAATTTGATGAGACTCTGTACTGATTGCAGAAGTAGAAATAGCCCTAATAACAGCTGGGTGCATCTGGAGGGTTACACAGCCACGTGTTCTTTCTTCATCTCATTACAGTTGTGGGTTTCGATCTCTGTATTTTCTTCTCAGATTGATCTGCGATGCAAGTAGTTTTTTTAATATCACTTTAATTTCCCCAATGAAACTTAACTGAGATACTTTTCAGGATTAAAGGTAGAAATATAATCATCAAGTATCCATATGCACTATGCAAAATAAAGGAAAACATTATTTGCTTTGTACAGGTATATATGGCTCCACATAAAGCCCTAGTAATGCATGTCATAAATTAGTATAAATTAAATCAATAAAAGTGTAATTAGCAACATTTAACACAGATGCGGATGTGCAGTGAAGGACATACTCCTTAAATGAGTAGTATAATAGCTGCAACCAGAAGTACTGCCCCACCTAGCCAGCACATGCAGTCACAGCCATTCTCAATTTACAGGCTAAAATTACTTTCTCTCCTAAGACCCCTTCGCCCTTCTTGTGCATCCAATCATTTGATGCTTATTTCAGAGGTGAGGACAGACCCTTTTTTAATATCTTCCTGATTTGCTAGGCAAGATGGAGCTGCCAGTGATTATCGGTTTCTGCAGTAAACAGGAATCCATTCATACATTGTAGCAAGTGATCCACCTGAGGAGCCACATAACCAAACTTCTATGTGCTTTACCAATAAAGCAGGTGGCTGGAGAGCCACCTCTAGTAAGGTCATTCCCCTTTCTTGTCAGAGCATACTTCTCCAGAATGCAGAGCTAGTAAGGAAGAGCAGCAGTTTGCTAGGTGAGAGTTCTGTCTGCTGCAGGTGGGTGCCATCTCTGAGCTGAAGAATATGGTATACTTGGTGGCAGAAAGGGAGGCAGGACTTGAGGCAGTGCAGCTGCAGTCTTATATCAAGAATCGTGATAGTCGACCTATTGCTTGAGCTTACTAGCTTGTGAATTTGTTCATATGTCAGCACTCATGGTTTAAGAGTCCTCAAGTCTTCAACGGCATGGACCTCATGGAATTGCAGTGCTGTTTTCTGACAAATACTACATGCAGCACTGCCATCTCTGTAAAGCAATCATCTGAAGTTGTCAGGTAGGATTTCTTTTCCTTGAATGTGTTTTCCTCAGTTAAAACTAACATGTAGTAAAGTCCTTTAATTGCTGATTGGTATTCTTCATTTTGTCTACTATTTTTAAAGGTGAATTTTTAGTCATAGCACTTAAATGATTTTATGGGAATTTATCATTAAAGCACTGAATACATGTGGTTTAATGTAGGCTAATAATCATTAATGTAGTGTTCTTTGGAAAGGAAAAGGACTTGCTCTCCATCTAGAATAATCCATTACTGTGCCATTTCAGTTTGTGAAAATAGTTTACATTATTTTCCCAGAAGGAGAATGTAAAGCAAAATGTAAAAAGTAACAGTAAATAATCAAGAAGAACTGCTTAGATTAGCAGCTGTATCCACAAATACTTTAGATAACAGAAGACCACTTTGCTTGCAGAACTTTCTGTCCTATCTCTCTTTAATCTTCAGACATATAGAAGCAGTATCTCTTACATGCAGTTGAAAATAGGTAAGAAAAAAGAAGCACTTTTTTTTTCTTCTTCTTCCAGTTTGAGGCTTTAAAAGAAATGCTGTATTGCTAGACTAGATACTTTGGAATCACAAAAAGCATTTTTAGTTTCATTCCAATGGATGTTTTCTTTTGACAAGGTTTGTTGCTTCTAGCAGACCGACCCCTCTTAAAAGTCTTCCTGAAACTTTCTTGATCTAAAACCAAGTTCAGAATTTGGCAAACTTAGAAATGAGTATTCACAAAGATTAGCCATTGTAGCAGCATGAGTAACTTCTGAAAGACTGTCCCGTGACTGGAAGGGTCAGCCTTTAACCCTCCATTTGCCCCTTTCTGTGCTGTCATTACTATCTCCTCAATGTGAAGGAGAGACTAGATCAGAAGCCAGGCAATTGAAAGCTAATAAAAAAATATTTTTGAAGATGTTCTTCCCCCTGAAGCCACCACTCTCCTTTACTAAAAAGCTGTTTTATATAGCATCCCCTTTCTATAAGCTACTTAAATTGATAATGAAAAGAGCAGGGCATATCTGCTGAGTCAGCTGCTGCCTTATTATAAAACCAACTTGAAGCGGGGGGGGGGGGGAAGTAAAAATACCCTGGTGTAGAGAGTTCACTGCAGAGTCAGTTCAATAAAACTTGCGCTTCCCAGTTCTGGCAAAGCTTTTGGACATTTCAAAGGGCTTGATAAACAGCAATAGCCTTGTCTCCCACACATGAAAGCTTCATCGACGACATTATATGAAAAGAAGAAAAACCTGGCAGAACAGTAAAGCAAAGGGTAAGGTGTTCCTTAGATGGGTCAAGGTGCTCTGAGTTCCTCTTGCTTCAGTGAAATAACAGCATTTTTTTCTGGCAGCAGAACATCTGTAACCTCCGTCTGTGTCGAAGCAGCACATCTGTTCACAGTTATGGGTCAGTACCCATACAGGAAGCATAGTTGTACTGCACTCAGAGATGCTGGATCATAGCTCACAAAAAGGATTTTTAAAACTTTAATTACTGAAGGAACAGGATGGTAAAATGAATGCAAATCAGATCCATGAGAGTTAAAAAATCCTAACAGCTGCTTTCAACCTCATGAACATGTAGATAGAGCTATAGGTGACAATAGTGGAGCTTTCATTCAGCGCTGTATTTTCATTAGAATTTATTTTAGTTAAAGCCCCTGATTCTAAAAAATACAGAGGAATAAAATTGGTATCAGTAATGCAGCAAAACATGGGACAAGCCTGGTGGGCTGTCTGATCATATGGATTTCATAGCACAACACGTTTTCTGATGTCATTTCTGTTCTGTCAACCCACAGCTGTTGTCAGTGTTTCCCCACTGTCAGGTTTACTGTTTCCAGAGTTGTCCTGTAAATAACACATTTATTTCTTTTGGTTCTCTTACTTGTGAAGAAATATTTTGATATGATTAAGGCACAATCTTGAAATATGTAGGCTTATCTAGATGCAGCTGTTGAATTCTAATAGCTACCTTGAATCAGGTTATTCTAAGTCTGCTTGAATTGAAAAATTTAAATATTTCAGATGAATAGTAGCACCAAAACTTTTTGTCCCGTGGCAGGAAAGGCACATTTAAAAGCAATTTAGAAAGCTAAAACCTTTGAATTTCATAACATCATCCAGTGACTTTGTTCAAAAGAATTATTGGCCTTGTTTTGAAATGTACAAATATTAATATAAAGTAGACTTGAACTGATGTTTTCGCTTGGATTGGTTCTCAATAAACTTAACTAGGAGTCTGACCTTCTCCTCCACCTTAAGCCCATTAAATGCAGTCGGGTTTTATTGTTGTAAGTTTGAATCAGCTGATAACATCGAAATTAAGATTCTCCTCTACCCACCTGGTGGAAGCATGGTATTAATCTTTTATTAAAAAGGAAATTACACGTTCATTTTCCCATTTCCTCGAAGCACAGGCACTTCAGCATTTTTTGTGAACTCTAAATTCCATCATAAAGCCCTTGAAGAAAGGTCACTGCTGTACAAAACAGCTTCTATCACACCAAAAGTTGTCATTAGTAAGACAAATCAATCTAGTGACTGATCATTTATTCTTAGTTGATAATGGTGACTTGTAACGAGAGTACCCATCATGGCATTGTAAGAATTTATTTGTATGGGTAGGAAGGGCTGTCTAATAATCTATAAGATATGACTGGGGCATAAAAATGTCTAAGGTATTTACATAAAGACACTTGCGAGCTTTATAATGAACTAATTTCTGGCTTAACTCTCTTCTAATTGCAGTTAAAATCCTTGCCCTTCCCAGGGTTCAAAAGGCAATAATGTTCTTTCTGAGTAAGTTGTAGCTGAACCTCTAGCTCCTGAGTTAGGTAATACACCACCCTGCAGGGAAAATGTTTTTCTCAGTTGTAGGAATTTTATCTGTCGTGTCTCTCCACTTGCCAACCACATCCTAGATGCTAGCGTGTTACATTAGACATATTACATTAGAGAAACTCCTGCTCTGATGCAGCAGAAGTTGGGGATTCCCTGACCCATTTAAAAAGTTACAGCAAAAATATGTAACTGCGAGCAGTACACTCAGTCATCGGGAGACACTGATGTTCATATTTACCAACCTGTCATTAGTAAACCATCTAAACAAGTCAATATTATAATTAGTCTTCTTCTAGATTTTCTGATAAATATTTATATAGGATATGTGATGCTTCCTTCTCCACTGGGGATAAATTCTACAAAAACTTGAACTCAAGCCCAGTGTTTATGCAGTTACACATGGAGAAATTCTTCCTGTATTACTGAACAGCACCACTTAGTCCTTGTAAGATGCTTGAGTATCAGTGCTTTTTTCCTGTGTAAAGTTTTGGATATATTCAAAGTACATAAAAAGAAAATTAGCATTGTTTATCCTAATGAGATTTGGTATAAAATGAGGAAAAAAAATTACAAACACTTAAGTATTTGCAGTTGTATTAATAAATACTAGCAGTTTATTACTTACAAGTATTTGAATAATAACAGTTTAAGGTGTCAACTGGTTGTAAAGCTCTAAATGCAAGACAGTGGGATGTGAGGGAAGAGCTTTCACCATGGATTCTACTCTTTCATGTATTCTGTTGGTTTAGTTATAAGCAAATCTTCAGAACAGTTTGTCACTTAAAATTGGCTTCAAACATCACTTTCCAAAGATCTTAGTGCACAAGCTGTCTGATCTTGTATTTAGTTTTTATTTTTGTTAATTTCTCACCTGCCCTGCAGACACTAGAAGCATGCTTAGTTTGGCACACATTGCTGCAGTCGTGGGCAGTCAGCAGTTAAAGCTGGCCTAGTGCTTGGCCTGTGGGAAGAATTGGGTTGACTCGGTCACTTCTACAATTTTCCACAAACAAGCTAAGATACAGGGAGACTTTTGAAAGTGGACACAATTTTATTTCTGTACTTCCCAATTATTTTTTTTTTTTGAGGGTAACTACATTAAGACCCCACCAAGCACCACAGAAAGAGCAGCTATACAAAAAAATATAATACACTTAGTTGCTGGGTGTAGTCTAGAGAACAATAGCCCTATCAAGTTTGAGGGTTAGAGGAAGAGCAGAAACACAAGCATGACAAATGTTATTGCAATTGTTCTTATGACACCAAGGTCAGAAATCTACAGAAGAGGGAACAAGTGCACAGTTTTAGAAGAGTTCTGCTGGTTTTTTGCTGTCCGTGGGTTAAGTGGGATGAAGAGCCTGTCAGTGAACATAGCAGAAGTAAAGCCTGTCATCTGCATTGACAAACTTATTTCAGAATTAGTAAATACAAAATCTCTGGGGGAAACCAGGCAAAAATATCAAAATAGATTTGAAGGCTGTGAATCAGACTGAAGGAGTTACGATATTCTATGTGGTTAGATTCAAGGCTTGTTATGATAGCATACACCTTGAGTTTCCTCTATAAAACATTATGACTGTGTGTACATATATATATATGTATACATATGCAGGAGATACCAATATCTCAATGTATGCTATAGATTGCCATAGAACTAAACAGCAGCAAAAAAATAGTGTTATAAGTTGGTTCATGTCAATGTTGCTTCTAAAATATCCAGAGCAGCTAAGTTTTCACACTTGCTTTCTCAGGAATCTGGGCTGTAATGGTACTTACTATCAGAAATTTAGCAAAGTCCTTATTAACTTCAGGTTTGCCTAACTACCAAGAAGACCAACAGCATGGATAACATTATATTGGGTGCTGTCATACAGCAAATGGGATCATGAAGTTTCACGTGGGTGAACCAAGCACCTGCATGCCATGGGTGTGCTTGATGCTGTCTGTTAAAGTAAGTTAGAGAAACCTCTAAAGATTTCTTCAGTAAACATGGTAGCAGGGTGGGGGGATGGAGGGGGGTGGGGGAAGCTGGCAACAGTGCTAAGAATAGTTAAAACACTGTAGGCTATGGTTTATATTGATGTTTAAGGCTGGAGAGAAGCACATGATTGTCTTATCCAACATGAGGAGTTTTCCCAGAGAAACTTTGCTGGTTTTGTTGATAAGTGTACAGCTGACTGGTTGCTTTTCACTCTAGCAAATTATTCTGTTGATTGATAGCTCAGTTAATTTCAAAAGTAGCCTTCTTGCTGCACATGCAGCTGTGAATTCTAATCAACTGAAGCAATTAACTGCTATCTTTGTGGCTGCAGAGGAGCCAACTGGAGAACCAAATGTACCGAGAGCGGGCTTTTGCAGATAACCCAGAAGACTGAATTCGTGCATAACATTTACTCCCTATAACATTCCCCTGATTTCCAATATTTAGTAAGTGGATTTGTCTCTGTATTATGTGATCAAACTTTCTATTTTCATTATATTTAGTTTTACTTAGTTTATCAGTTGGTGAATGGGATTAAAAAGGGAAGACCTTATGCTATGTTAAATAACTGACTTCCACATTTTCAGAAAGGATACAATTTAAGTACTCTATCCTGTGTCCCAAGTGGACTTTTAAAGAAAATCTGCAGCAAGGCTTTGTTGAGAGCAAGCTTGATACTGGAAAAAGATACACGTCATCCTTGTGTAGACCCTGATGCTTTTTTAAAAGCATAAAATTGTTAATCTGGGTGTCCTGACCAGAACCCATATTGGTTAAATATAACTTGGCAATATTAACTTCTGTTGTAGTTTCAGCTGGTTATGATGGATTTTTATTTCCTGTCCTCGGCTTTTAAACTCCAGCCATGCTGCCTTGTTGTTTTTTTTTTTTTAATTATTATTTTAATATAATGTAAAAGGACTGGCCAACTTTAGTATTGTTTACAGCTTGTTTAGTTCTGATAGCCAGGGATCTAAATGGGCCTTCTCTTGCAAATGATTTGAGACCAATTCTCCAGACTACACCAGGTCATATAAAGCCCAATGTAAGTGTATCAAGATGTACTAGAGAAAAAACACTTCAGGATTAGGTCTTTATCATTTGCTGTTCAGATACAGAAGTTTTAGTATTTCTTTAAAGTTGTTGTAACTGCTAATACCAAAAGTCACATGAATGAGAAGAAAAAGAGAAAAGCAGATGTAGTTTTTCAGAACTGATGAACTACAGCATAAAAATAGTAGCACTGAGTAGAGGAGTTAACCTGGCCTATAATATTCTTCCACATACAATTTTTCACTTTAATGTCAGTTAAATCCTGAGTGGAAAAATAAAAAAAAAAAAACCAACCATCAGTTTTAAATTAAAAGAATGATAATTATTTAAGAAAGTAGTTATGTATAAAGTTTATCTTGTATGAGCTGCCACCCTTAAGTGAAACAAAGACCCCAAATAACTAGCTGTTACTCATCCTATATATTTATTTTCAGTATCTCATTTGCATACTACATTTGCAAACTGCTAAGAGAAGGGAGTTGTGCCCATACTGCAAGACCTGGGGCTACCTGGCCTCCAGCTGTTCCCGATCTTGAAAAATGTAAAGCTGGAAGATGGCAAATGAAGATTTACCAGAATAGCTGAATTCTATTGGTTTCTAATTGAACTAAAATAAATTAAGGCTGTTGCTGAGTGTTTTGATCTGGAAGGAGAAGGAAGTGGTTCTCAATTACTGTTTTTTTTTAGTAGTCAGATTTTTAGGAAGTGTTCAGATATGCTCAGGACAATTTCAGAATAGATACAAATACATTCCATGATATGCTTATGGATAAATTTGCTTTGGTGATTTGCTAAAATTGCTTCTCAAATACATATTAGATTATTTTTCCTTTTTTTTCAGAACAGGGCAGAGTTAAGATTAAGAGGGACTTTACATATTTACATGCTAAAAGAAGATACCTTGACTGTGAAGCTAATCTTGCTTTTGGAGCAGAGGCAAGGGAAATCATTGTGATTTAATCAATGTTTTAATTTGTATAAAATAAAGCCTATGCTTAGGTTACTAGAATATACCTTGTAATTGAAATCTAATTTAGGATTGCTTTAATGCACGTATTTAGCTTCAGGAATTCAACGAAGTATTTTTCTGGATTGCATGTAGCTATTCCCTTTCTAAGTGACCTTAAATGTCAGCTTCTCTCAGTGGTATGCAGTTCACCGCTCCGGTCAGAGTCCTGAGGGTACTAATAGTCTGCATGGCCCTGATCAGCCTCTTCTGGGGACTCCAACTGCACACTCACACCTCTCGCCTGTGGGCCCAGGACACCCATTTCAGCTCAGCCTGGGGCCTTTCCTCCATGCCTGACTATGTTGTAGGAGTGCCTGTGTCCAACCACAGACCCTACTGATCCAACTCTGATCTGTGGACTGATTTCTTGGCCTGACCTTAGCCCTATCTCATCACTTTGGCCTGCCCAGCAATCATTGGGCTGCGTCTGACCCTGGTTGCCAGCAATGGGCTTCATCCTGATTTGTTGACTTGTGTTGCTGGGTAAACCTCAGGCCTGCCTGTTGCCTTTCTTGGTGACCTGTACTTTCTGTTGGCTGCCATCTCTGACACTTCCCAGTTTGCTGTGTTCAGGTGCTGTGGGGCTGGGGAGGCCCATGCTCTGACAGCTCCACTCCAGCACTTGGCTCCCCATCCCCTGCACAGCAGCTGGTCCTGCTGCTCCCTGCCAGACAGTGCCCTTTAGGAAGGCAGCATTTTCATTTGCATAAAGAATTCATACCTGGGTCACCTCACAATTTAAATGTACTTTTTAATGACATCATAGGGAAATTTTAAATTTAAAAGTCCATTCAGCAAGGGCAAAAAGTGTAAGCACTAACATGAACTAGAGACTTCCTGAGTCACTGCATTCAGAATCCAGCGGTTGAGGACAGCTATATTTCATTCAGAGCAGTCCAGAGAAGATCTATTCTCTTTTCTCTCATAGATAGCAAACTATATAACTTCCTCTAACGCGCAATAATATCCATCCAAGCTCTAGTATGAGACTAATTGCATGGTGTCAGTTACATGGAGGAAAGCAGGCACTATGGGAAAAGGCAAGCTCTTAAAGTCTGGCAAATTTAATCCTCATTCATCCAAAATGAAAATTAACCTCTGTTGGATCAGTGCTACATTATCTGTAGAGGTTGTTTCTCTTTTTTCAGCTTTTAAAAATCAAGAGAGCTTTCCAGGGGTTGACTAATCTCTGCATCCAACTTTTTCATTTAGTTCTGTTTGGAAAACTGATTCTGGAAAGACTCAGAATTCTAAAGCCAATTTACACTGGGCAAGTTCCACTGAGGCAGGAAATTTGCACTAGTGTAGATTTGACCTGGCATTTGAACTGTCCCGTTATAAACAGCTTTGTGTGTGCTAACCCACCAGAAGGTTCCCTGCTGGAAGACACCCCAAAATGGTCTTACCACTATAAAAAGCACTAATTTTTTTAACCACATAGACAATGATAATGTTTATGAGAAATTTTTCTTCCTGCTTGTTGTGACTGATGTTAAACTCATTGCTTTTTCAAAAGTAATAAACTACATCTCCCCTTCTATGCCCTAAATCTATTGTGTTGCACTTACTATCCTGGCATAGAGGAACTTTCAAGAGGGTAGAAATAATTTGAGGATGAGTGAAATATCACATTTTTCTTTTTCTTCCATCCAACAGAAAGAGAAATATTTTAACTTTGAGATATTTGGGCAAGATGTACTGCTGTACCCAAATAAATCCCCTATGTTTGCCAGGAAAGAAAACCAACCCTGTAGAACAAAAGAAAATTTGGAAGGCTAGAAAGTTCAGTAGGAGTAGATAATAACAGAACTGCTCTTTTACTTGAAAGGAACATGGAAGAACCTTTTGTAGTGTTCCTATTAAACTCTTAGAGACACTACCTTCTCAGCAAAGTCCGCCTGTTTGTAAAATAGGGGTGCATAATCACTGCCCCACAGGGTGGGACACTTAGCTTTTCATTTTTACCTGACCATTTGTTTTCTTCCTTTTTTTTTTTTTTTTTTTTTTTTTTGTGGCATAATCAGAGGTTTTAACAGTCTATGGCAGTGGTTCTGTCAAGCACTGTCTTTGTCGGTGATACTGGTGAAAGGCACTCCTACCCTTGCAATTTCAGCAGTTGGTTCCACACCACAATCACACGAAATCAGTTGTCACAAAGGGCACAGCCAGGCCGTGAATGGTGCCAAAGAACTGTGTTTAGGAATAAATACACGTTATTCTGATTTTTAAAATGACTGTTGAATCCCCATTTGACTTCAGCCTCTTCACTCTAGACGTCTGGATCTGGAGTACTACCTTTATTTCTCGCAGTTGACAAACTGCTAACAGATATGTAAAAATGATGTAACTTCTGATGTTCTGACTTAAAGATTCCCTTCTAATAATGAAAGGCTTTTAAATATTTTGAATGGAATATTGACATCCATTTTGACAGTCTTGGTTGAGTGTTTCCACAGGAAAAACAGTTTGAAATGCTACTCCAGGCTCAGTTCCAACTGGGATAATTACATGCTACCTTCCTTTAATCCCCCTCTAACATTGCTCCCCATGTTCCATAGCTGTTGTCTTTAAACCGCTGTTCACTGCCGCTCAACAGAAGCCGCTTTTCCTTTCAGCAAGGGATATGGTTCTTTGCTGACTGACACAGGCTTTGTGTATCATTATGTTAATCAAGGATTCCTGGAGTTTCAAAATTGCTCACTTTTGGTCTACATTGCTTCAAGCAGTTCACAACTGATCCAGAGCAAATGCTACTCTAGCTCTTCACATAGAGAATCACAGAATATCTCGAGTTGGAAAGGACCTATAAGGATCATCACATAGTTGGTATACTTCCACTGGTACCTTTTTTGGTAAGGTGAGAAGAAACTGGAGTAAACTCTTCAACATTTATTGAAGCAATACGGATATTTTATTCATTAGCTGTGGTGCCTTTGTCTAAGCTGAAGACTTGTGACCCTGTGGTTTGCCTGAATGGGCTGTCCAAGAAGCAAGACAAACTGCACGGGGTCACTTAACCAGGACAGGTAGTGTGATCAGAAAAATTATTTATTTTGCCTACACAAAAAGATCAGCATCTCTCTCATCCTTGCATAGTCTGGTCAACACATGAAATGGTGTCTTCTTACCACACTAATAAAATATTAATTTTGCAGAGGGTCATATAATCCTAACTATATATATATATAGTTAGGATCTTCTCTTAGAAAGGAGAATTACTGTGTATTTTCGATCCACAAGCCATGCAGGAAAAATTATTTCTTTCTTTCCCCGTGATTTAGCCTCTGTATCAGTAAAAGGTCCTCCAGAAATTATAACATCCTTGGTTCTGTGGCACCTCCCCTCTGTTTCCCAGTTGAGATGAGAGTCTTGTAGCTATCTTAGAGTGGGAAAGGCTGTTTTGTTTCCTTTAGCCAAATCAGTAGCCTTGTTTTCAGAACAAACTGTCACTGATGGGAGTAACAGTTCTTTTTGGTGAGAACTGAACTGGTTTGCAGCATAACAATTGTGATAAATGTCGCCTCTGTGGTTTGACTGAACCAAAACATCTTGGCATTTCAAAGCAATTAAAATGCAAGAGATGAAGATTAGACTGTATTTCTAAAAATGAAAAAAGGGAAAAAAAACCAAACCTGAATGCAGATAATAAATTGCAGCTGGGGCAGGTCGGATTCACAGCATAAAACCTGGGACAAAGTCCCATGTGAATCTAAAAGGGGTCAGCTAGCAACTGATAATGTAGGAAAAAAAGGGACACAACCTTCCTCTTTGGAATTTCGATGCCACTGATGTGGCATGGGCTTACCTCCTTGTCTCTTCCAGAAAACTTAACTCCTTTGCTATCTTTTTTCCATTTCTATTCATTGAAGGCAGGGGAGAACAAAACAGAAGTGAGAATTGTATTGCAGCTCACATGGTGGAATGTGGAGGACGTGCTCTTCAAGTTAGTAGAGCGTGCGCAGTATTTAATGTCTTTGTAAATAGGCTGTGGCTTCAAAAGCCAAAAACCAGCTTCCTCAATATTGTGCCTTCTTACTTTTTTAAACCCTTCTTTGAACTGTCTGACATCTTACGAGTTTGTGAAATCGCTTCACAAACTGTGACCGATTACTGGTAATTGTGACTGTGTCACAATAATCAATATTATAAGGTTCATCTTCATCTTTCTTTCTGTTTACACTATAGCTTTCCTGGGATAAAGTTTCACATAGATCGATCTGTAAAGATGGGGACCTTGGTATAAATCACTCTTGCATTCCAGTGACTTCCACGGAGCTACCCTGGTGTTTATGTTGGTGGAGGGCCTGGTCCGCTAAGATGATAGACACTCGAAAGATGCAGGAGAATTATCCCAGGTTTACAGGGACTAAAGAAAGAGAAGAATGGGCAGGAACATGGAAGATGTGGTATACTCATTTCAGGAGTAGTTGACTGAAGAATCACATCTGGTACCATTGAGAAGGGAATTTAATATGCACAAAAATTATTGCTGGAAGACCGGTGAAAAAGTTTAACCACATTAGTGGTCAGATTGGCAGACTGCGTAAGAAAATGGGAATTTTCCAGAGAATATGTTGTCAAAAGGGAGGAGAAGGCAGCATAGCCTAGGAGATAAAGCCAGTCCCTAGTATAAATGCCAAAACAGAAAAACGCCTTGGAGAAAAAGACAAAGAATGTTACAAACATATAGTACATGTAACAGAGAAAGCTGTCAAAATAATAATGCTATCAATCAAATGAGTGTGTGATGACTGATTCAATAACTGTGGAGTTAGTGACATAATATATTAATAATAAAGCCTTTAGCAATTATTGGTGTATTTAAGTTTGCTGTATTTTAATATGCTAGTCAGATGTGTAATTTACTTCTGCTTTGCTTCTACTTAATTTAAGATGTTAACAAGCCCTAACAGAAGTTATCCAGAGAATGCAAAAAGAAATTTTTGTTAGCTCCAATCATGATGAATCATTTGTAAACAAGCATACAATTTCTATCCCAGTTTCACATGGGGGGAATTTATGAAATCTCAGTTTCCCACCTATTTTTGGTGTCTATTCTGAAATTACTGAATGCAGTGTAAAGTGTTGCCCTTCAGTGTTAGTGGACATAAGTCACGTAAATGTGAGCCTCACTAAACAGCGTGACATCCACGATACTTGGTAAACATCACTGTATTAACAGTGCACCTTCCAGTAACATACCTGGAAACAATATTAAGGTTCCAGCAATAATGTTTATGGATCGCTCTTTATATCACAGGCATCACAGGGTGTCAGGGGCTGGAAGGGACCTTGGAGATCCTCGAGTCCAACCCCCCTGCCAATATTACCAGCTTCAGAACAGAGGCCCTTTTACCCGCAGCCAATATATTATATTTTCTGCATTAAAAAAAATGCAAACCCTCTTCAGACTGATCCAGGCAGCAGAACACAGCAAACACACTGCCTAGTGCTAGACTAATTTGAAAAGGAAACAGACTGACTGATCACATATTTTCCTTCCACAAACTATGTGACAATCATGAACTTTTATCTCATTAATTCTTATGTTTCACCCTTCTTTACACTATAGGAAATAATGCCCTAAGAACAGATCAGCATAAGATAAGCATAGAAGAAAATGCAGTTGCTGCAACAGTTCTCAATAGGAAAATGCCTAAAAAGATGTACAGAGTAAAGCTAATTTCCAGTATTTTTTTTCAGTGCTTTGTGATAAATAAAAGAACTCCATGAAGAATGACAAGTAATAACAACAAAAAAATAATTGAATTAGAAATTTTTCTCTTTTATATGATTTGACTGTTTCCAGAGGCTTGTATCAGATACCCTTAGCATGTACAGGGTACGAGCTGTTTGCACATTCATAATCTTTACAGCGTGGTCCCAGTCCCAGAGTACCCTAGAGTTTTGCCTTGGGTTTCTTTAAGGTGATTTCAGGGAACCTCTACTGATTTAAATCCTCTCCAGGCTCATTTATCACAAGCTTTATAATGTATTTAGTTTGGGTTGCATTTATAGCTACAAATTCCAGAAAATATTATGTAATCCTGTAAATATAAATCAAAATATCAAACAGAAAACTGAGTTCCTGGCCTTTCAAAAAACTTTTTAGTTACTATGAAAGTTGGACGTGTCTGGAATGCAATGATTGGCCAGTTTATTTCCATGGTACTGTCCTCATTTTTCAAGCAGCAATAGTCCTTTTGGTTGCATAATTTCAGATATGTTAAACCCAGTCCTGAGCAAATGCCAAGAAGCAGCATTGTGCTATTGATACACCAGGAGAAATTCTAGTAATCCCATGACCCGTTTGGCAGAGCTGTCCTATCTGGAAGATTTGCTGCTTTCTGTGCAATTTCACAGTATCATAGGATGGTGGGGGTGTGAAGGGACCTCTGGAGATCATCGAGTCCAACCCCCCTGCCAGAGCAGGATCACCCAGCGCATGGGATCTAGGTGGGTCTTGAAAGTCCCTGGAGACTCCACAGCCTCTCTGGGCAGCCTGTTCCAATTTGAGCCACTAACTCAGGAACTGAAAGATGTGATTGTAATGCCCAGGAAAAGGGCCCTAATATCACCAGGGTGAGTTTGAGAAGGTGTAGTTAGTTGTTGTTTTTTTCTGGAGTTTGTTTTTTAATCTTATGGCATTTTAATAAAATATGAAATATGGATACAAACCCAAGTCTTAGGTGAGTTTTTGAGACCTTTGGGTAGTTTATTTCTGATCAGATGGAACTTCATATGAAGATGTACCTGTTTTCCTAGGATCAGTTATCCACAAATTCCGGTATTTTTCTGACAGTTTTGCTCCCTTATTACCTAATGTCTTCATAGATTCCAGAGTTTCTGAAGAGGTAGAGGAGCATTGGCATTGGCCTTTCATGGACAGCATGCCACCAGCATAGGGGCTGGGATGTCTCAGGTGTACTACCCCCAGTAACTGTTACTGTTGCTCCTGAAAGCTAGCTCCAGGAGAATGGGATATCCAGTGTGCCAACCCATTTGGAAAATCCAGAGGTAGCAATTTTCTGCTGAAATACTAGCATTAGTGGGTAGACAGTGACTAACAGAGACAGATGGGTAAATAGAATGTGTAAAAGCTACAAGAGCAGCTATTTAGAAAAGATGACAGATATAAATATAATGCACTGAAAATTAATTTACAATGTTCAGCCTGTCTGTCCCACTTTTCTGTCTGGGACCTATGTTAACATTATACACTTAAGACATTATATCATTATTCTTATTTTAGTGCATTTCATGCCTATAGATTTAATATAAACAGAGGTGCTGACAGGAGCTTCAGTTTAAACAGGTTTAAATGTGAATTTGACTTTATGATTTTCATCAGGGAAAAAGACTAAACAGTTTAAGTTGATTAAATTTTCTTAAAGCTGCAGCTAAATATAATGAAAGCCATTTGTGCATTTTTTTTTTGTAGGAAAATTGAGTGTCTCGATGTTAGTGACTGACAGCTTCATGCAATGAATTCTTTTCTTGTGAAACAGAGTCAAAACAGTTTCCATTTTTCATAAACTTCTGCAAGGTAGTTTCAATTTTCTGATTTTTAGAGGAATCAGAGCTTTCCCATTTAAATGTTGACTTATTAGACCAAACTATGTATGTCAAATTACTGAAGATACAGATCATAGTAGGTATTCCTTAAATATTATATTTTCTTGTACTGTGGATGTCACAGTGATCATTTTTTTTCCTCCTTCTCTTTATTAAATTTCTCCTTTTTGTTGTTATTTATGATGTGTTCTAATTAAGTAAAGCCTAGAGCTCTGATTCAGCCTGAGTACATTGTCAAGTGTGGACCAGGTTCTAAGCATGCTCAGTCACATTAAAAAAAAAAAAAGCGGTGGTGTGAATTTAGAAATAGATATGTAAGTCAGGCTCTCGCTGAGGTTGGTATGTGTTTAGGAGAGATTATTCTTTCACATGAGAAATGGAAGGTCCTAAGAGCTTTGATTAGAAAGGGCAAACCTTGTGTCCTCAACATGTTGAGATGAGTCGTGGAAAACATCTTGTGAAATTTTCAGCGATGTTGGGTTAGTTTTTCTTAAGTGCGGTATTTTAGACAGTTTATATTGTATTATGGCTGATGATAATCTTTGTATATTTTGTAGGCAGAGCAAATTAATAAACAATGGCTCTTTTGTCTTTTTAATCATTAATTCATTAATATTTTAGGAAGCCATCTAGAACATCATAGGTATTCCCTTTTCCTTTTGATTCTTAAGGCAGACCAGGATATTCTGATAGGAAACACAAAGCCAGCATGGTGGTAGAGCAAAGCCCTGAAACATGTAAGGGGCTTCTAGAGAAGAACTGAGGGGAAGAAGCTGTTGTGAGCTCTGCTTTTGAGCTTCTCCGAGAGTTTTACAGCACCTCTCTGTGAAAGAAAAAATTATATTGGCAAATAGAGAAATCCATTCTGCAAATATCACGTGGGCTGATGTTTCCCGAAACAAATGCTGATCTCAATCTGTTTATGTCTTGATGTTTGATCTCCGTTTGCCCAAAGGCTCTGTTTTCAGGGAGTAGTACTTACCTGCCCTTCAGAGCTGAGAACCACTCACAGTCTGGACATTCAACAGATCAAGCATTCCCAAATCAGTAATATCTTGGGATGATACACTTGTCTGCCCCAAGTGTGTCTTTCCTTGGCTTTGTACGTGATGAAAAAAGGCATGCAGAAAGCTTGACAAGTTCTGTGCTGTTGAACTGGACAAGTGCCCCCATCTATTACAAGATGCTTCCCTTGACTGCAGTTTATGAAAGGGTCTGGGAACCTTCACATTTGAATAAGCACAGGGGATTAGACCAGATTCATGATATTGCTGACTCTGTTATTGCCAGTAATCACAAACAATAATCATTTACAGTATCATGGCAATATCATTAAAATTAAGGTTTTTGTGTCCTGAATGTCTTCAATGTCAGATAATGTATAATGTCCCTCATCTGCAACAAAGCAACTTAAACTGTCTTGAAGGGAATACTGTATCCAAATGCAGACTTCTTTGCCATCTTGTCACTGGAGCAAGCATTTGGAATCCTGTGTGGTAGATGCATTTGGAATGCCGTTGTCGTCTGTCACTGAATGGAAACAATACCTTCGGTATTCACAGTTGTACATGTTTTCTAATTGTTGGCAATTTCCCCATCACAGTGAGAGGACACAACCCTTGTACACAAGTAACTTTCGGACAAAAAAAACCCACCAGATGTATTGGCTTAATGGAGAATGCCTAAGAAGGTCAAGTGCCACTTGGACAGTCCAAGAGATCCTAGACTGCATCCACACGCAAATCACTTTTCCTAGAAGTGGAAATCTAGGAAACCTTCAGCTTTAGGTTTTTTTTTTTTCTTCAGAAAGTGATTAATCTTCTTCCTGTTCTCGCAAATTAGAGAAATATGCTTCCACAAAAACTTGATTCTTTTTGACATGTTCTTAGGAATTATTTAATATTCCTGGCTCCAGTGTGCTATTCCAAAGGACAGGAGCTCAGAGACAAATGCTGTGTGTTATTGCAAGGGTTTTTTTAAGTTGCCTGAAAAATCAGATCAGACGTCATGGCCCATGTCACTTTTTAGTGCACATTATTAAACTTGCAATATTTTGTTGCACGTTCATTTGACATCTTTTGCCCCATTGGTGTTAAGAGTCATGCAAGTCCACTGATGTTAACTTCGAAAAATAACTTTCCATAATAAATCAGTCCAAATTATGATCCTGGCTATTTTTTCCACATTGTAAGTGATAACTTGTATAACTGATGGGTTTGAACACTTGGCTCCCTCTGGTATCATGAGAAATCACATCCTTAACATGACGCTCTGTGCCTCAGTTTCACTTCACCTCTCTGTCTGCTGATTGTGCCAAATCTTGTGTTTAAAGGAAATTTAGAAACTTAGAAGAGCAAAACTGGCTTACATTGAATGTATACATACTGGTGAAAATTGAGATTTTCTAAAGTTAGAGTTATGTAGAAAATAAGAGAGATTCTCATGTCCTGTGTGTCAACCTTAGTTCTGTTAGTGACCAAAAGTCTGTATTTAGGTGGACACTGAAAAGTCTTTCAGGTGTGTTTTCGATTTTTCTCCAGATCAACACAACCTGCATTCCAGCTACTACATTAAGCAGTAGAATCTCATCTGTTTTTTCACCAGCTTAAAAATTTTTGATTAACTATGTCATTCTCTGATATTTTAGGACATATTTTTGGCACCAGTTCCTTCACTCTTTGGATATTTTTTGAACATAAAATAAGACTATAGCAGCTTCCAGTCCTGCCAGGCCTGCCATAGGAAATATCCTTGGGGATAACTGTCTCAATATTTGGAAACATATCCCTCTTGTGTCACTAGACTGCAAGTTTCCAAGGATATCTTTGGATAGCTCCACTATTAGATTTATGCAGAAAGTCAGAGAGGTCAGTGAGTGCATGGGAAAGAGGATCAGTAGAAGCAGTAAAGGCAACCATATGTAACGATTCATTCCAGTCAGAGATGTCATCCTAATAAAAATTGCTCTGGAACCAATGCTTGGACTGTTGCCTTACAACTCTTTCAGGTATCATATATAACTAACAAAGTTTTTTGATCCCACTACGTATCTCATTTGAAGTCCACCCTTTTTTACTGGAATTGGTGCATTCAACGAAGTGGCTTGAAAGAAAGATTCTTCTGGAAGTGTCAGCTCCAGAACAATTCCACACACTTGGCTGGATAGCATATGGGCTGCAGTGCTAGAGAACAGGCCAATTCAGGGCCATGTGTGAAGGAGAAGTACTGCCTTGCCTGCTGCTTTGCTCCAGAGAGTTGCCACAAAACTTGTCATCAATGTCATGAGGCATTGTCTTCTATGCACCAGTACGGGACAATAATAATGTGGGGTTTGTTAAAGAGTGGAGATGTGAAAGACATTAATTTAATCGAGGCTTATTTTTTAGTAATGGGATTCGTTTATACGTTTGGTTATTACTGGAGACAGTGTGAAAAATCTGGCAGAGTAACTTCAGTGGTAAGTGGATTTTGTCTTGCATAAAATGACCATCTCTGTATCAGCTATCAAAACTGTGAAAGCATGCTTGGAGACACACCAAATATAACATTGCTATTAACTTCCTCTTAACTTAGCCATAATTGCCTCATGAACTGGAATGTACGACTCAAATTGGCTTACTTAGGGAACAAAAGTCTTCTGTTCTTGCCATGTAGAATAAAATAATAAGTAGTAAATAAAGGAAACCTTTTTAATTATAAGCAAGCTCCTCTTTCAGTGAAGATTTTCTAGTAGAAAGTAATAGATGCAGGTTTAAAAAAGGAGATTGGTAGTGGCCTTTGACAATACATTAAAAAAATATTTGCTCCAATCCACCCCCTCATTTGTAAAACATGCAGTTAACTAGATCTTAAACAAAAGGCAATAAAGATAAACAGCTGGATGCTTAACAATTAGCAATAAAATTGGTCGTGAATACTTTTTTCCCCTTGTGTGCAAAATTATTTTTATTGTGACAGAGAATCATTCTGAGTGCAGTTTTTTATGTATATTTTTTTTAATGCATTCACAGGAACATGCTATTAAAAATACTCTGAGCTGCATGTTTGTATCTGCACTACCTTCCCTGATGAGCAAAGGCCACACAGGATAAGGAGATTTTTTTTTTTTTTCTTTTGAGTTACACTATAAGTCTTACTTCTAAACTTGTGCTATATCTGATATAAACAACTATGAGATTGTAAAGACTGCAGAGAGCCTGGATTTTAAAATCACTTAAAGATCTTACGGCCGTCCATTTATTTTGTACGTATTAGTACCTAAAAAGCAACACATTTTTGAAATGTCTTGGATGGTTTTACTGGTGCTTCCCCATAAAATCCTATGGAAATTAATACAAAGACTCCAAAAAAAATTTCAGCAGGACTCAAACTGATTGTAAATCCTTCAGGAATGGGGGCCACTTGCCTATACCTGTAGCACTTAGCAAACTACCCGTATTCAGAATAATCTCAGACTTTACTGCAATGCCAGAGATGTCCCATAGCCTCTGCCTAAGCCAGGACAGTTGTTCTATGTCCAGTATAAAATTTTGGGAATCCCAGAGGGCTGGTTTTATGATAAAGCACAAGTGTACACTGCAGGTTGCTTCCCCTCAGTCTTTCTATGTGCTGTAAGCGCTTGCCGAGCTCCAGATACATCTCACTGCAGAGTCAGCCGTCTCAAAGGAAGGTGGAGTTAATGTCTGTGCAAGGTAGGACTCACTGTGCCCACGTTTGGATGCAGGAAGTGGGGACATGGATGCCTGAGCCATTCAGCTGCATTTCCTTTACCTCTGTGTTCTCCTTACAGTCAGTGGAGAGAAACAGAGCAGTTCATCTGTTTACTGTGTCTGCCTCAGGGTGAGAGGAATTGTGGCCTAAAATGTCTGACTATACTTGCCTTGTTTCCAAGCATTTTGTTTCTGAGGAGTAATCTTGGGATATTCGTGGAGGAAGGGTATTTTTCTGTGATTTAAGGAAATCTCAAAATGAAGAAAAAAATGGGGAAAAAAAAAACCTAAACCATGACACGGATAAGGAAACTTATTTTCATGTATGGATATAGAGCACTTGTTAATCCAGCAACAAATGATGCACAGGTATGCAAGTGTGATAATAAAGTTGTGGTGACAGCAAAAGTGCTAAAAATTATACAACTGAACTTTAAGACCTTTCATTACTATGTGGCCATGAGTCCATAATAGCATTTCAACGAAGGTGGGAGGAAAGGATGAAAACAATTTAATAAAAATATTCCTATTTAGCACCAGAGGCATAGTTTGTCGCAAAGTTCCGTCAAGAAACCTTATGAAAACTCCAAGGTCATATACAGATGTGATGCTAGTAACTACAGGGGTTTATTTTACAAGCATTCACTTAACCACTGCACGACAAATAATTTAACACCTCGCTATTGCTATTCTCACATTTCATAACAGTGCACAGAGAATTCCATTTTGATGTTCTCCGGAATTTATGTGATGTCTACATTTAAGAGACTATAAAATGCACTCTTCTGCTGGCATGAAGGAAATTGTCACTTTCACGTTTATTGGACTCACACAACCTTTTTGATTTATGCAACACACTATAAGTTTTCTTGCTCTGTCTCTCACTGATTATTGAAGTGAATATTGAAATGGTAGCTATGTTGTTTTTAATCAAACTCTACACACTGGTATTTCTTTCAATAATGACACAAATCTGAGTGTTTATAGCAGAATTTAATAATGATAAAGTTTAAGCATGTCTGTCATAAGCGATGATGTATACTTAATGTCTAAGTTCTATACAACTAAACTTGTTTACTGATTAAACTGAGCAAACTGGATATAAGCACCTTTTTCATCCTATTCTTCTGTCTTCTGAACTGTGCAGGCTGGAATTCCATCTCAAAATAAGCATGTATCAACAATTTACTAGATAGGTTAACCTCTTCTAATGGTACGTGCACTTAATTTTAATCACAGGAGCAATTCGGTAGAAAATTCATTTCGATACATAAGCCTAAATTCCGAGAGGGGGAGCGATTTATGCTGATATTCAGTTTCCTAATTACGACCCTTCTGTCACTGGAAATGCAGTTCCTAGGGTCATTTTATGTAGCAGTTTGTAGAAACATCCCCTTGTTCTCACGTGTGACTGATGTGAACACTAATTCAGCAATGTTTAAGTATTGACTGCCTCACTAAAATAATGTGTAGGCTAAATATAGTAAATAATTATGACTTTCATCAGGTTTGAAAGAGCTGAAATGAGTATAAATATCTCCTAAATGGAGAAGAGACCTGTTATATTGGTTTCTGCTTGGACATTCTTAGATGACACAAAACTTAACTGAAAATAATGTGGAAAGAAATTATGAGAGGATCTGGATGCCATCAGCCACAATGACTGACAGACTTCGCTGGCTGAACGTACAAGTGCAATTCAGTATGTTTTAATACACCTGTTTAGTACCCAGAGGTCCTCCTAAATACAATGGCCTTCTTTGAAGGTAAATCCTTTTCCAGCATCAAAGCTTAAAGAACTTGAAATGCGAATATTTGTTCTACTAAATAATACATGAAAATGCTTTCTTACCAGTGAGGAAAGCAGCCTAGCACAGCCTTTGATGAACAGCAGAAGGTTGTTCAACACCACCGTTAAAGAGCTTCTAGCGTAACGTCTTATGCCTACATAAGCAAACAATTTGTCAAGCAAGAAAGAAGAATTTTGGTTCTGCGCCATCTGCCCATTTGGAAGCTTGTCCACTTGCAGCACCAACGGCCTAATTCTGCACTTAACAGGACGGGAGATATTGTTGCCAAAATTGATATCTCAATTGGCACATTATTTGGTTTTATTACCGTAGTTCTGCAGTGAGGTTTTTCAGCTTTACATTCCCCAGGAAAAAATAGAAATACACACTGCCACAATAAGGGAGGCATAGGGCATCTGAGAAGACTGAGGCAAAGCTATTCTCATTTGCATGTTCCTAGAATAAAAATCTGTCTGTCTTTCTTCTAATATAAAGTACCAGTGTGGAGGGATGTGTGGAGAATTAATCAATGGGGTGTTGAGACAGAAGCACAGAGAGAGACTGAAGAGAGTGAGAGACAGGCTTTGTTGAAGTCGATGGAAAAAAAGTCTCATTTATTAATTATTTTTATGACCAGAGCATTCACGATCCATTGATCAGGATCACTGTGAGCGAGGTGTTCCACAAACAGAGCAAAAGATGCTCCTTGTCCCAGAGGGCTTACAGTTAGTGTAGAAAAGAAACATAAACAGAACAGTTAGAGGTATCTGAGAAGCCGAGTGAGACACTGTGAGCCCATGTGGTGCACAGGTTATTAGAAAAGATCTAATGAGCAGATGCGGTAGCACGGTGTGCTCAGCAGATCCGGGTCTGGTGTTTCACACACACAAAAAATTACTGTTAAGGGATTCATCAGGAGTGCATCTCAAGTTACAAGGATTTCTTGATGTCAAAATGGTATGACCCCTTTAGTAACCTCAAGCATTTACCGAACTTTACCTATAATGTTAATGAACAGATATATGTTCTTTAAAAAGTTTCAAGAGGATAAAAAAAAAAGATGATAAAAAGTTCAAGATCAAGAGATAATACAGCTGATAAATATTGTCGTGTTGACCCATAAAAGGTATCCACTTCGGGCTTTTCTACTGAATTCTGAATCTGTGCCTTTCCAGTAGACAGCTGGTTTTGAACCCCACCTAGTGTTTCCTAACTGGTTATGGGGAGACATATATATATATATGTCTCTTCTCCATATTCTTTTCAGATTTTTTTTTTTTTTTCTAATCTCCATGTATGTTGAGCTGCAGGAAGGTTTTTAGGCAGAAACCTATGATATTAAGTTAATGATTAATCAATAATAGCCATTTTTGCTTTTTGGTAGCATGTGCAAACTGAGGGTCAGTGAGGCTCTATTTAGTGCAGTGCTCATTTTAAAAAGAAAAAACATGCAATTAGCTGCCATAACATAGTAATGAAGACTTAAATGCATAATAAAATTCAGTTAATGTAAAATTTAATACAGCCACATGGAAAATATTTACAGTGCTTCTTTATGTCTGTACTTTTTCATAGTTGTTAAAAAGACATTGTTGTAATCGGTATTAGAACTGACAACATGCATTTACCAGGATCGGACCGGATAATTTGTCAGTTGAAAATGCTGCTCTCTGCGCTTAATACTTTTATGTTGTACTTGAGGATTTTCAGAGCAGACTTGGAAAAGGCTCCTGCCTCTTCAAGGCAGAGTGATCAAGTTGTTCCAATTAGGACTTTGATATCACATGTTCCAGAGGTTTGGCCCCGTCTCTTTCTACTGAAGAAAGTATGTGACTGAACATTATAGGAAACAGCATGTGTCCCTTAAGAGACAGCGTGTCGTCATCTTCATTTCTCTCTGTGACCATAAATACAGTCAAACTAATCCTCATATTGTTCCAGAGAGTCATATACATCAAGTGTTCCCGCCTCGGAAATATTTTCCTGCTAAAACTGCTCCATGATCATTCTCTGCTTGCTTCCTTTTCCAATCTGTTCTTATTCCCCCGCCCTTCTTTCTCCTATTTCCTTTTCGGCAAGGAAAAAAAGAGCAGTGGGTGATGACTGAGCCAAACGTTTTAGCAAATGGCTGACCCCTTCCTTGGCATTCAGCTCATACAAGAGATTGAAAGGACCTCCCTGACTGTGAAATGGGAGACAGTAGAGAGACCCCTGGACTTCACTGTGTCAAAGCTTGCCTATAGTCCGAATCGAAGGAAACAAAGCAGTAATTCTTGAAGGCTGGGTACTGTTTATCAAGTGTGGCTTTTCTTAGCTTGTACAGTTACTGCACTGCATGGGCAGCAACGTTCTCTCTTTTGAATGCTTTTTAAATAGATTCCTGATAAGCATCTACTGAATAAATAATAACTTGAAAAAATGCATAGCACTCCTTATTCCACAGCATATCAGCAATGCTTGTAACTTGGATGTGGACCTATATCACACTTGCAGCATATGAGCCTTTTGCAGCATCATTGCTTTGATATTATTATGGACTGCAGTTAAAAACTGGTATTTGTCTTTATTTGACTTTGATTTTTAATTTCTTGGGTGCTTAGTGGTTGTACCATTAATATTTTTCCCATAGCTGTGAGCATAAGCTTTTTTCTTGAACTCAAAAGGATATAGGAGTTGTCAAATTGCACACCTTCAGAGGCTGGAAATAGCAAACATTGTGCAACTCGAAATGAAGTCCTGGGAATTTACAATGCTGAAATTAAGACCAAGCTCTTCAGTTGAGCATTGGCTCAAATGTATTCACTGCATAACTAATCTGACCGTGCATTTGGGCTATCTGTAGGTGTTTATGATAGGATTACTCTTTGTTGCATGTTGGCTTTCTAGAATAAAAAGCTAATCTTCAACTATCTGCCTGCCAGAACTCAGTCAGTTTGGATTAGAAGTGAAGGTACAGCATGTACATTAATCATTTTCTTCAGTGTCTTGTTTATTCCCATCCATTCTGCCACTGCTGAATAAGAGTTTTTGGCAGCAAGGTTCTGTATTTGTCAAAAAAATCACTTTCTACCATGCAGTGTATTCACGTTGTATGTAACATACATGCAGCAGTACGCATAAATGCTTTAAATTGGATCAATCAGAAGTAGTTTAGTGCTTCTGGTAATAAGTCTTCACAGTGAGTCAAAACTTCAAGAGAGTTCAGCACTCAGCAGCTCGCAGTGAAATGATAGAACCGTGGCCCAGCCTACACGTGGGTCTCAGCCCTTGCGTGGTGCGTGACTTGACCTCTCTCTAGCCTCACTTCTGAGCAATGAGCTTGTGCAAATTCAGGTGTATTTTTCAGAAGCATCTTTTCAGATGCAGATATTTTATAGTATCCTTCTGTCTTTCTCCAAAAGGTAGTTCCTGCCTATCGTTCAAAAACGGTGTTGTTTCCTAAGTGCTGCTTTTGTCTTGCCTCATGGCAAATTTTCCAGCAGAAGTGGTGCTCTTTTTGGAATTATGCTGATACTGTGGTGCTGGTGTTTTTTAAAAGGAGAGTGCAGCTAGTCATTAGTCATAATGCCCATCTTCAGAGGGTTGTACGTAGTTCTATTTCTCATGCTTTGTAATGACTTCATCATTTCATATGAAACAAAATTTCTCTTCTCTGGCCACTGTGGGGAGTATTTGCAGAGGAGGAGGGGGAAGCAGAACAGGTGAGCTGCCTGAGGCTATGCCTTTTATCAGGAGCTGAGCTGGGATCTTCACTCGGGACCTACTGGTGCCTAACTCTCCAGATCCATCTGCTATGCCTAAGCATGGCACTGGCAAGAAAGTCTCGATGGAGACAATTCTATTTAAAGATTTTCTAAGAAGCGCCCACTTTTCACCAGCACAAATGCTTTTGAACTAACTGGTGTGGACTGGTGCAGATGTCTTCTATAGGTGTGACCTGAATGAATGCCAACCATGCCTGAGGTCCCATTCCTGCCATTCACTACCATCCTGGCATGCACGCAGTAGATGTGGAGAGGGTGTTGAGGAGAAGCGTTTGCCTGAGGTTTTTATCAGGGATCTCAATCAGAAATAACTGAGCTTTTGTTAAACTCCTTGGTCAGAATGGAGAAGAACTGGTAAGAAAGTTTTGTTGTAGTTGTTGCAACATAGATAGAACTGGGAACAGAGCTCTACAAAAAAAAAACCAAAAGAAACAAAAAAAGCTTATACATGCCACTACCTCGGCTTTTTTCTCCTTTTAATTGCAATTTTGGTTTTCTTCAAATTAATATTTTGGATCAGAGTTTCACTTGGTTTCCTCTGAGTGTTCAGATGCTGCAGGACTGCACCAAAAGCCCAAATTTGCAGGTTTTACTTCAACGAAAGTCCTGTTCAGGGGAACATGAATATTATTAGTTTTTCAAACTAGTATTTGACAGTATTTCTACTATTCTATTTCTTTTTAACACATAGCCCATTAGAATTACCCTGTGGCCATATTTATGACATGAAGCAGAACAAGTAGATTTGGTTGTGTATTTTGTAACTGAAGCTAGAGCAATTTCTACCTTGTTGCTTATGGAGTAACATGATGTCTAATTTGACTAATTTAATTTCAACCATTAAAAAAACAAATGTGGGGAAAATGCAGTAATTGGCAAAACATAAATGATTATTTCCTTAAAGCCAAAGTGTCACTATGTAAAAATTAAGTTATTCTTTGATTAGAGATTCCAGGATTAGGTTTCTCTTTTTTTGTTGTTCTGTATTTGTTTTTTGGGAATTTTTGTTCTCTATAAATTTTGAGGAGACTGATTAAATATATTCAAATATATTGAGATATATTCCAATTCTTACTCCACAAATACAAGCAAAAATTGTCTATTTCATTAGAAATAAAAGAGGAGGCTTTTTTGTAATTTTCCACAAAATTTATTATCCAGGCAGCTATTTCTGATCAAGATACAAACAGGCAAGAAAGGCAAAAGTTGTTTTAAATCCTTTCCTTTGCAGTGGACAAAACAAGTAGAAGATTTTCTTTGTTTTTATTCTCTACTGACTCTACAGTGTATCTGTTTTTAAACAATTAACAGAAAGTACCAAAGCCTCCCTCTTCAAATCAAAATATCCCTGTCTAAACCAAACATGTAGCACTTCTGGTATGAAGCCTTCAGTTCTTAAAGCATAATCAACAAGAAATATTTACCTTTGGGCCTGGAATAGGAGATACAGAACCATGCCACCCAGTTCTTCACAGCTTTCCCAAGAAATCTTAACATTTTGCCTTTTACTTTAAGCATTTGTATTTTAAGCATATTTTTTAGCCTGCTATACCTGTGGGTATCAGGAAAGCTAGTTTGAAACATATGTATACTTAATACTTGCTGGGAGATGTGTCATTGCATGTCAGTGTCACAATTTATATAAAAACAAAGGCATGTTTATGGGAATCGAGAGACCTTGGCCCGTTCCCATTCCTGTCACTGACTGCTGGGTGACCTTGGCCAACTCACAGACTCTGGGCTTCCGCTTGACTTCTCTGTGCCGTGCTGGTTCTGAGTACCTTTCATTCATGGATACTTGTACAAGGTCATATTATTCTTTGAGAGCATTCTGGAAGGTCCTTTTCTATTTGCCTTCGCCCTGATATTCATGCACTCCCGTTCTGGATTTAACAAGGCAAACACCCATGTGAAGTGTCCAGAGGCATACGACCAGAGTGTCTCTCCAACACCTACAGGGCATTGCCGTGTGACAGATAACCAGAGTCTAAACAAGCACAGGCAAAAATTTATTGGCAGTGCAATGTCTAAGATGGACATGCGAGGGAAGAGAGCAACAAACTTTAAAAGATGCAAACGCTCGTTAAGTACCTGCCTTCCTTTCACAGTCCCTCTATTCTGTTCCAGAAAGAATTGGTAGAAGTTCCCCTGATATACAAGGCCACGGTCTGGCCATCCTGCTCTTTCTGTGCTAAGTTCTCCACTGGTAGATATTTTTTTCTGATACAGGTGTGCATGTCTGGGTGGGGAAAGCTCCAATAAGGAACAAATATACACCAGAAGAAAAGGCAGAGGCTTCAACTTTTATTTTATTTTAGGCTGCAATAGAAGATGCTGAATTCAATTTTCAGGCAGCCTGATGGTTGGATTGAGTTTCATTTTACCAGATGGCCCTTCTGAATAAATGCTTGTTCCTCTATCTTGAAAAGGATGAATTGAGTTTCATCCTCTATAAATAACAGGTACATTAAATACTTAGGGTTTCAGTGAGTTTATTTTTTAAAAAGCTCAAGGTGGAAACTGAGGAAAGGCTTAGAAAATGGTATGCCTCTCTTTGTAATCTTTCTACAGCTGTAATTTGTGGTGCTGAATGTTCCTCCCTGCCCTCTTACCTGAACATCTCCCTCAGGAGCCATTCACATCTTCCAGGGTTCACCCTCCGCTGAGAGGAAAGAGGGGTTTGTGCCAGGGGGCTGCTCAGTGCAAATCCTGCCCAAGGAGGAGAGGGGCTTCTACATTTAATAGAGAGACAGATGGTGATAGAATAGGATGAACTTTCCCATGATGACTTCAGAGTTTGAAAGATTGAGCTTTGGCTACTGCCTTTTAGTTTCTATCACTAACAACTTCTTGTCTGACTTCCGCAGTCACTTAATACGTGGAGCTCAGGCACATGCCCCCAGAATGAAACTAACATACGGGAGGGTTAAAAATTAATCTGCTCATTCAGAAGTGATGCTTAGAACAAACCTCAGAGGTAAATAGAGAGATAACTAGCTCTGATGACACTCACTGTCATGAAGACAATAAAAAGCCAGTTATTCACATGTCTATTATATAGTGCACCAATATATCTTTCTTATTTCCCAGTAATTGAAAAGGCTGTATGCATACACTAGAATTCATTATTCTCTTATGAAATTCATCTATAAAAACATATAAATGAAAGCCAAACATACATCTATACATCCAGAATTTCTAATATTAATTTGATATTCTCTGTGTATGTATCAGTTAAATCCTATCTGTATTCCTCATACTTAATTCAGTCACCACAGTGCTGTAGCTGTGTATAGGATGTCACAACTGGCAACCATAAACCTCTAGTGAGAGTTTTCATTCTGCATCATTTTGGGCTGTATTCTGTGACTGAGTTCTTGCTAACGTTCATAATTTTGGCTGATTTTTATAGTCTGTTGCGTTGGCAACCAAAGAAATACTGTGGAACTTCTCTAGGCCAATGGTGCCTTCTACTGTATAATCCTATTCCAAAATTTGCACTAAGTTAGGACTTACCTTTCTGATCTTTTACAGCAGTGTATGACAAAGAGCACCCATAACAGTCACATTTGGTTCTGTCAAATGCAACAAAGGCCTGTGATGTTTCTCTGTAATGTATTTTCTTTCAGTTGTAGACACTCTTTCTGACATAGAGTGTTCACCTGGGATGCTTCCATCTTCCTGTGCAGAAAGTAGAACCAGCTCAGATACTCTTCTAACACAGCTCATATTAAGAGTCCTCCTTCTGTGGGCACTCAGTGTGTCTGTCACTTGGAGACAATCTACTTATTTAGCTCATGGTGGCACTAAAATCAGAAAAATGTTTTGTGTTGAAAACAATAGGAAGGCAATTCTTTAAAGTTTGAGCTATAGCTTTAAAATGAAACAGTCTCCCTCCAAACAACCAAAAAGGAACTTAAAAGCTTTCCTCATTGCAATAAAATGTGACAATCTCTTAGAACTTGCAGTAAACTGATATTATTCTAACTTTTTCTAATCTGACACACTTTCACAAGAACCTATTCTCTCAACATAGCCCCCTGACATAGAGCTAATTTAGTGAAGATTTGGGAGTATGATGCAATATCAGCTGCGTTTGCATAACTCATCTCTGTTTTCATTTGAAATCTCTCGTTAAGACTCATATTACTGTTTGGAAACTTACTCGGTTCTTTCCTTTTCAATGACTGCTGTGATTTGGTAAACTTCTAAGTATATTAAATATGCTGGGAGCAAATAAGAAGCTTAAGATCATGCTAGATATTAAATTATAGTGTTATTCATGTTAAAACTAAGATTTCAGGCTAGGATACTAATTGAAAGTTCCAGGTTTACAAGTAAACAAATGATTTCTGTACACAAACAAATAAGAACTTAAGAGTGTCCACATTATTTTCTTGTTATGAAATTTGTTCCAAGAATTCATTTTTCCTGAATCCTTTCTTAATTTTTTTGGAACTAAAATCTGAGCAGTTAATTTAAATCTCTTTAAACGCCACCTAGAAGGTGTTTGATTATCATTTCAGTGCTTAAAAATCTGTATGTTTTACAATATCAGAGAAAAGCCTGGTAAAAAAAACCTCATTGGCAAAAAGAAAATGAATTTTTAGCATAATGAGTGCTTTCTTTTAGAAAGCTTGTACACCTAGTGTTCCCAGATTGTCTGCAGCTAGTTTTGTAGTTGAATTTGCTCCCATACATTATTATATTAATTTTTATCCTAGTTAAAGTATGAACCATCCACTAGTTTTCCATTAAAGCTATTTCACAGAGAAATGTGAAGTAAATTAAATCATCCTTTTATGCTCTTCCTCCTAAACTCTATGCACTAAGTAATTTTAAAATCAACAAAACCCTGAAACTTAACAAACATTTGTCAGAGTGGTACTTATATGCTTAAGATACATTTTCTTACCATTTCCAGTAGTGGAAATGATTCAGTTACACTTAAAATATTTTTGAAAGGTCCCCCAGAATTCCATACAAAGTATTATTCAGATCTGTCAGTGCTATATATTTACTTCATAAAATACCACTAACCAAAACTGAAAACATGAGCATTACGTTGCACTTGCTCTCTTTATGTATTAAAAAATTGTTAAATGACCATGTATCAGAGAAAAAAAAAAAAAGAAGTACAGCATGTGCAATTAAGCATTTAATTTATATACCAAAGCTGCTGACTTCTAAAGCTGAGTCGGGAGAGTTTGTATTAATTGAAATTCGGCAATGTCTAGGGCAAATGTTAAGTTGAAATAGACAGCATTTTAAATCTGTTTTGCCATTCAGATGAATATAATCCACTGAGTTCTGACAAACCTGGGCCTTGTAGACCTTACAGATTCAGCCCAGAGTTCGACCAGTCAGGTTAAATTTCCTGACCCACTTCTGCTACTCTGATTGTGACCATTGCTCAGGAAAAAAAAAAAAAAAAAAGAAAAAAACCCACCCCATACCCCCACACACAGACCTCCAGAAGGATCATCATCATGGGAGTTATATCTCTGTAGTGAAAATTCTTTTTCAACCTGTTAATGAAGAAATTCATTAATAGAAAAATCACTTGAACCAAGTCTTCAAGGTTTGGATTTATTATAAAAAAAAAAAAAGAAAATAAAGGTGTTTTTTAGAATGAAAACCACCTTCAGTAACAGTATTGCACTGAAAGAAATTTGGTAGTTTTCTTCTTTTGCTTTGGCTTTTTTTTTCATATGCAGGAAAAGAAAAGCAGTTAAAACATCTCGTGAGTATTCAGAGCAGAGAAGTTGTAGAAATCCCTGTGAAAAAGGGAAGCGTGTGTGAGGATGAACACACGTGTTGTGAGTGACCCACTAAACGGATCTGCCTGGCCTCAGCTGCTTTCCCAAATGACTGTGTTTGGGTACCGGCCTGAGTTCTCTCCAAACATCCCATCCTTTCAACAATGAAATGACAGAGCAAGCCAGAGCCCTTACTTCATTAGGTTCTGCAGGATAATGACCCAGCCCAAACAGAAACCAAAATCGACTTGATATTTTCCTGGGGAAAAACAAGCTAATCTCCTATGAAACTTCCTTATTTCTTCACCTGACTGTTTTTAAATACATGTAACGTACGTACGCGATACCTTTGTTTTGAACATCTGTTGTGAGATTAAAATAAGATCTTAATTTCTGGTATTCTATTGATGTTCAAAAAATGTAGGATAGAAAGCATTATTAGCTATCTGCCGGTTGACAAGAGGGCAGGATTAGGTTTCTTTAAGGGAATTACACTTTTGATGACCCCGCTACATATAAAACATGTTAGCTAATGGGGGTGCAGAGGGGGCAGATTTAAGTGTTTGATCAGGAAATCCTGCATGAGCATATTGGATGGAAATTTGATTAGTAACCCTAGTGACAAGGGGATCAGATCCACTCTCTACATACAATCAGATCTGGCAGTACATGCTTTTTTGTCTCTTTGAAGGAAGGGAACATTTGTACAGAATCAAGGCAGCGTATTGGATAATTTAAAAAGCTGTTACATATTGAAACCTGGAAAATCACCTTTTTCGTTTTATTTTGGAAATATGCTTGCAGTTATTCTGGTGTGTTTTTTCTTAAAGAAAAGAAAAAAGGAGAAAAAAGGAGGGAAAAAAAGCAAGGCTCAAGAAATAGTTTTTAAAAATAGGCTTTTCTAAAGGCAATAGTATTTTACTTCAGTGTTGTAAGGAACATTGAAAAAAAGAACAGAACGAGAAAAATCATAGTTTTATCTCTATTTACCTAATATTTATGCAACAGTATCATTATGCTTTTCTAGTGGTTGTAAGCATTACAACTGTTGAGAAAGTTGATTTAGTTTTGAAAGACAGTTTATTTTTTTAGATCATTAAAACATGCTATCATGTTTTTAACTAATTTGTTAAAAATAAATATTTCTGTGTTTTGATAGCAAAGCTCTACGATTCGTGTTTGATTTTTGAGGGGAGCTCAGACTGGCTGTAGAAAGGCCTCCCTTTTCTTCAGTTGGAAGTGTAAATTGAGGATGATAATGTGGTGACACTGATTCGCACTAGCCAAGCATCTGGACCCAACTGTTTGTTTTATAAAAAAAGAAGGAAAAAGGAACTACCTCCTGCTCTCCACTACCTTGTGTGCGAAAGGGACCAACACTGCACGTAGCTGCACAGTGACTTTTAGCGTAGAAATAGTATCCCAGTCGTATTTTGCTAGCACTGCTGCCTGTGCACATGGAGGATCGAGCAGGTCGTGTAGACTCCATAGCTGGGAAGAGCTGAGTGTCCTTCACATGAAGAGGCAGCAAGGTCTGGTGCAGTATTGGCGTGCAAGGCAGGAAATTTTTCTGATGCTGCACCCCCGTGCAGAGCAGAAGACCTGGGTTCAAATGCTGGCTCTGCCACTGACCTGTAGTAAGTCATTTCCTATCTGTTCGCTCCCTCTTCCGCTCACCTGCTCTGTTTTGATTTCCAGTTATCAAGGGTGGGCTGAAGGCTTGGAGCATCTACCACAGGTCAGTGCAGCATTTAGCATCAGTGGCTGCCGGGCTGTGGTTGAGTGTCAGGATGCTACTGTATTCTAAATAAGATTGAGCTATCACAGGAAATCCTGGCACCTGGCAAGGCTGTTCCTGTGTTCTAAATGGGCTGTAGACTTTAGCTCTCACCGACTTGGGATTTTCATATTTTTAAGGACAATCGTATGGAAATTCAGGACATGAAATCAGCCTTTGAGTTTGAAAAGGAAAAGCACGTCAAATTTTCCACTGTGTTGTGGAAAAAAATACTCAGAGTAACCTTTTTATATAAAGTCCACTGCTAGAAGTAATTAAGTAATAACATCTGATGACACAAGGACTGTCATCTGTTTAAACTCAAAAAACTGGAAAGCTCAAGGAGCCTAGATATCAGATAACAGGAGTGCCTGTGTTGTGGAGCTCCTTAGCAAATCCACTCTTGGGGTGGATGAGCTTTAGCTGCTGAAAATCCTAATTTTTAAAGAGCTGTGCATTCAAGAAAAAAGAAGATAAACAGCATGGGCCTGGTCCTCAGCAGCCCCAGACCTCTAACTAGCATTGCTCCTCTGATGCCAGGGGAGCATCTTTATCTGTACGTAAACGCCAGGAGAATCAGGACCTGTGTGTAGTTTCTGAACCCAGATGTATATACAGTCTTGGGACATGCTGAAGTGTTTGCAGTTCATTTTCTAAAACTAGTTAAATGAGTATTAGCCTTTCCAGTGAGTTTCCTAACATTATTTTGCATTGCATTTATACAATAGTCTCATGAGAACAGCCAATACTTTCATTGTAATTAATTCATCTAATAGATCAAAAATAACACACCCAGCAGTTTAAGGCCTCCTGCCCTTAGGATACAGTAAATGTTGAAGGGTGGTTTTTTTCATTTTACTACTTGATGTCAAAATACTTACAATTGTTTTCTCCTTATAGCTAATATTAAATTTTTTTTTTCTCTTTTTAATACTGTGGTCCTAATTGCAGAGAGTTATAAAGGGATGACAAAATATAGTGGAAAAAAGGATTCTGATCGGATTATAAGGCTAACAACTAACCAGCAAAGTGAAACTTTTTTTTTAACACCAACCAATGATGTCACCAGTTTGAGGTTTCTCTGGGACTTTATTAAAATGTTTGTGACAGAGCCAATGTAAACCATCCTAAATCTAACACAGAGCTGAAAGTACTGATTTTAGGGAATGCAAAGATATGGATCATTGGGTCTGTCGAAGCGGCATCTTGAGCCAATTATTGGTGTCATCTTGAGCCAATTTAATCAATCCAAGGGGGACTCAAAGGGGGTGGGGGTGCAGGGTTGCAAGTGTTGGTCAAACATTCTGGCAAAAACGCATTTGTTGTAACAGCAACCAATCTCTAGTGTGTTGACTTGCTTCCTATACATCTTGGTTTGTGCATACTGTAAATAACAGATCAATCATTTGAACTGCTTTTAGGTTTTTAATTGTTGGAGAATATTTTAGATGATGTGATTGTACAGATACATATGTGAGCTTAAATTTATTTAAAACACTTCTAAAGCAGTGGTAATTTAGTGTAAAAGAACCTGAAATACCACACAGTGTTACTTTCAAAATAGTAAAAGTAGAGAAATATATTTGTAAAGAGTAACAGCTCCTGACATTATTTGAGCCTAATCTTGCACACGAGTAAATTTGAGAGTTGTAATTTGTCTGATCTGAGCTACTCATGCAGTGGAAGGGCTGCTCAGCTGAGGAAAGCTAACCTGCAACACAATTATTAGCAAAAGAGAATTTAAGTGAGAAGTGTAGCTCATAAAGCTTAAGAATGGAATTTTGTTTTATCCTGACAGATCCAATAGCGACAATTTTCAGTTACAAAATATATGTGAAAAATCATTTCATTTAAATTCTATTCAAAAACTCTTTTAAAAAGCTTTAGTTTGCTTTTGCACTTTAGGATAGCATTGTGGTTGATCAAGGGAGTTTTATACGAGTTGAAATCCTGCAAACACTCCCTCATTCGGTAACTGCTAAAAAAAAAACCCAAGAGGGAATCGTCTTCATCTTTCTGATTTTTTACCTGGATGAGCATTTGCAAGTCAGAATGCTATGCATATTCTCTTGCTGTAACTACAGATGCAGTTGAAGTTTATAATCCATCAGTGCTTGAATATTGCTGAAATTTTAGGTCGCACGTTTCCCAGTAGTTCTGCAATTTGCATTTTGTGTGGGTTTTTTTCAAGGTAGGGACCTCTACACGGTAAGAACTGAGAGAATAAAATGCTAATAGATGTAGGTAACAGGAAGGACAAACAGCAGAAAGAGCATACAAATCCATGCACATTAGGATTAAAAATGCATTTCTTAAATGGGATAAATGTAGTATGTGTATTTGAAGTATTTCTCATAAGGATTATCTATGAATATTCAAACTAAATTAGCGAGAAGGGAATATTTGGCTTGGATGAGATGTCTTGGAAAAGCAATTTACATGTTTTGGAACTGTTAGGACTGCAGCAAGTTATGTCACACTGCAGCACAGAAACAACTGAATGCGAGGAGATGGAATGCAAGATGAGCTGATAAAATAAAAGCTAAAATTTAAAGAAGTACACACTCAACTTTACTATTTCATCTTTGCTGTTAAAAAAAAAAAAAAAAAAGTGGTTATTTGCTTTAACATATCCCAGCAGGTGAGGAAAACAACACTTAGGCAAGTGTCCAAAAGCAACCTCTTCTACCTTACTGCATTCACTCAGTGGGCCTGTTCTTTCCCTTCAGTCATTTCCCTTCTTACTGCTAAATGCACATTGTAAAAGTAACAATGAATACATTGCAGAATATTTGTAGGGTGTTTCCTTAGCTCTACACCAATGCTGTTTCTTCACGTGCTCACTGTTGTCAGTGCATATTTCTCTCCAGAACAAAGAGTGGAAATCTTCAGATGGGTAGCCAGGCAAAAGGCCAGTTGCTCCTCTGTGTGGTGAGGGTAATTCAGAACAAGTTAAGCATGTCTCCGCAGCAGGATCCGCCGCTTACAGTAGCACGAGGAAAAGGTGTGACAGCAGAGCAATAGTGTTAAAAAAAAATGAAGGTGACTTATAAATGCAATACTTAAATCATTTGAGATTGGATTTCTCAAATAAACATCTAGAAAAGTGTTGTTTTGTTTGACGGTGAATTAGTTCAATATTTCACCAGCAGAAAAATGTTGGGTTTAAATTTAAGATGCAAGGTATGTCAGCTTACAAGAATCACATCTGAATTCCTGCTCTTCAGTGCATTCACCGCTCCAAAAATATTACTAGTGTTTATTTTGTCAGTAAAATAGTCTTTTTGTTAAATTTAAAAATAGTATTATACTTTTTATCACTCCTATCCAGTGTACCTTTTCATCTTAGATGTAGCAACATATTTATGATGGTTCAACTTCAGCTATAATCTGCTGGCTCTAGGTCTGTAATTTATTATTTGCTCTGAAAGATCAGGTCCAGAGTTTAAACGTCCCTAGCTGAAAGTTTATACCAGTCAGGACAGAAAATTATTCTCTATGCCTAGGTTGAAGTACATTACTTCTTTATTGAATTAATTATGATAAGGATCATAACTTTAAACTAGGGGTGAGGTGCTGGCTTTCTACTAGGATTGCTTGAAGCAATTTTCATCTGAACATTTTTGTAGAGTTATTGAGTCTGGCAGGTCTGAACTTTATGAGAGAGCAACTTTCTCCACAACTTAAAAGAGGTTGGACATTGATCCAGGCAAAGGTTTACCATATCCCATGTCTGTAGCCAGAAAAATTTGCACTGCATACTGAACAAATAACTACAGAACCAAATTAAACACATCTTATGAGCTTTTAAAATAAAAGCAATGCTGGCCCTTTCCCTGAGGGATCGATCAGGGAACTGAATTAATATGACAGCAGTACTTCTTTTTTGTTTGTTTGAAGTAGAAGTCTAAAATGATTTTTGGTCAAGAAGGAATTAGTCTGCTAAATATGTATACATGAGTCTATTGAACCATGCATATTCAGTGACAAATTTTACATCTCTATCAGATTGGAAAAAGTTGGTCTTCAAAAGCAGGTAAAGATGTTAGTCCTACAGTGACCGTTCCCCACCACCAACCTGAACGAATTAAAAGGCCTACGAACAACAGAAGGAAATTACAGATGCTTGAAAAATTTTAAAAAGCAGTTAGGAAAGAAGAAAAACATTCAGTTTTAGAAAAGCAGGTTCCAATAGCATCCTGTTGTCACGTCAAACACTCAGTTTGTGCAAGACCATAAGCAAGAGGCCCTCTGGGAGAACTATGGTCTAAGTGACTTACCTAGAATTACAGAAGAATTCAATGGCTCTGATTTGGGTGAAATCAGATTTATTTGGGTGAAAGGTGACTATTTTTTTGTCCACTTTGCATTGCCTTACCTACGTTACACCTACTTTTTTCAGAGTAAGAGAGGTGACAGGCTGTCATCTAACACCCTCAGTCATGTAACCACTCAAAAAGTAAATAGTAACTTAGTGTAACATTTTGAAATTTCAGAGCTGTTTCTATTAAAAGAAGGCTGAAATTCCACTGACTTCTTTTTGTTATAAAATATTCATCTTTTAAATCTTCAGAATTTTCAGTTGTTTCCCCCTCTTCTACACCACTAGGTCCAAAACCAGGAGTAACGCCCAAAATATTATTTTCTTTCATTTTTAATTTGCTGCTTTTCTTAGTTTCTGTCCTGGAAAGTTTAGAGTAGCAAGTGGAGAGACAGTAATCTGTAGCAAAGCCTCTCAACATTTGCAAAACTTTCTGGCCATGGGACATGGGTTTTTTTCAGCCCTAATATAATTACTTTCACATAGCTTTTTGTTTCAGTTCTGTAATTTGTTAGTTTGAAAACCAGAAATACCTTTTTTTTTTTTTCTATTACAAGCAAAAAACAAGACATCTACACCCAGCTTGACATTACAAATGGTATAGGAATAGTCTAGAGAGCTGGTGCACTGAAGTAGCAAATACAAATGCCATTGTAACCTATCAATAACCATTTCAACCATCATTTAAAGCTTTGTTGTGCCATGAGAGCAGAGAGGAAGAAGGAGGATATGCTGATTTACTACAAAGGGATAGTAGACGCCTATTATTACTCAGTGGATTGGTATTTACGGGTGTATAAGACCATCTATAAAACGCTCTTGCCTCATTGAAATGCTGAAATTAGTGACAAAACTCCCCTTGTCTTATGGGCTTACTGAATCTTATGTTACATTATAAATGTAAGTCAATTTTATTTGATATATTGATCTTCTACCTTGCCAAGTCAGTAACTATATTAGTTCTGCCCCATTCCCCATTATTCACTTGCTGTTGGACATTGCAGCAATGCAAATGCAAAGCTACATTCCACAGGGCAGCATGTCCTGTAAGCCCCGCTGGCGTGCGGCAGATGAACTCCTTGCCCGTAACACAGGAACTGAGACTGTTACGTGCTTGCTGTGCACGTTAGAGAATAAAAAAAAAGTGGAAAAGAACATTCATGCCATCCCTTTCTGAGGGCTCTTTCTGCCCATTCTTTATATCCTTAAATCCAATGGAATACTCAGTGCTCAGACAGAATAGAAAAGACAACTTCAATAACAAGGAAGGAACTGATGACGTAAAATAAATGTTACCTTTGTGATATGGCCCCTTCTTAAACTGTGTATGTGGGTTTGGTCATCCCAGATCAAAAACTTACAGTAGATCCAGAAAATGTATGGAAATACAACAGTAATAATCAAAGGCATACAACACCTTCCCTCAAGGGAGCTAAACAGGGTAGGATTCTGTCTTGAAAGAGGTAATCGGTGGGCAGACATTAAATATGACTGAGGCCCATATAAAATTTGTAATAACATTAAGTGCTATGAAGAAGGAGTATTAGAAATTCACTGTTTTTCACAAAGTAAAACTTACATGCTGTCCAGTGAATTTGTCAAACAATAGATAGCACCAAGCACCACGCTTGGTGCCCCATGGAGTCTTCTCTTTGCTGGCATCTGTGTAAGCTTTCCCTTTTTATAGCTGATCTTCAGGACTAACAGATCTGCATAAGCAAACTCTTAGGTTAACATCTCCATTTGTAGGCAGGTTCTAGACGTAGGGAAGTAGAACAGCATTTACAAAAGATGGTGGAATATCTCAGAATCCCAGTAGTCAGAATGGACTGTGTTTTCCCTGTTACCTGTGGCTTGGCAGTCCTTAGTGATCTTGGCATCTTCTTCGTGCGTGCTGCCATTTTGGTTGTCACTTTTCTTCTAGAACAAAGCATGAGCTTGATGACAGGCAATATCACACTGTTGATGCTCATCATTTGATAGGACAATAGCCAGGTTATCATCTGAACTTCACAGTGCTCTATTTAGGCAGTTATTTTGGCAACATTTTCCAGCAGCCCTACATGAGGGGCTGACTGGTCTCACACTTCTATTGCCCTCCTGCCTCATGGGTTAAAGTATATCTGTATTTTAGGCCTTTTAAATTTATAGTATATTTTCTAATGTCTCATTTCTGGCACTGAACATAACCAGAATGTTACAACAAGGGTATGATGTCTCCCAAAGAGACGACTGAACGTACACAAATGTATGTGTTGCATGTTTCTTCTTCATCCTTATTTATATTGTACCTAAAAATGTGTATGTCTCACTTGTCAATATTGTCCATTACCCTAAAAAAGCAGTTTTGTTTTTCTCCTTTCTACCTCAGGAGCGCACCCTTTACTGCTTCTGAGAAGCATTTCCAGGGTGATGTGATCCACTAAATTTCTTCTACCTTTTTTTCCTATTGCCAGGCACTGCCTTACTTTTGAGACTGAAGCTGCAATGTGTTGACGTGTTCGAGTTAGTTTTGGTGAACTCTGTCTGTACTCTGCCTGTGTTCTTACAGTATTCTGAATTCTGTTCAGCAGATACTGTATCAGAGCTGGCCTCTTCCATAAACTCCATTCTCAGACAGTGTGAATTTCTTTATTTGGCAGATGGTCATTTGTGGGGTTTTTTTATGTCTCTTTCCAAGAGTTTTGCCCTGAATGAAAATAACTGTCAGATCTTTTGTCAAGCACTCATCCCTTCACCCTTTAATGGCTTTATAGTTTACGATTAGCAAAGTCTTTTTTCTTTTTTTGTTTAACATATTTTTCTTTACATCCTTCAGCTGAAGTCTCTTCCTGCTGCTTTAATGCAATTAGTTCATAGCTGGCTTGCTCCTCTTGATTAACACAAGCACCTCAAAGCGCTTGCTGTCAGAAGTACAGATCAGTTCTGACTGTTCTCCCCATGGCTGGAGCCCAGGGTTGGCAGATTCTTAGCGTACCTGTGAGAACCCTTGGGAGCTATTTGCTCGATCTGTCCATGCTGGTAAGGAGCTGAAGGCAGCATGAAGCCGGACCTGGCACAGCAAGTCCTGTTGAAACTGAACCATACTTTCAGGCCGTGCTTTTGGGCCTTCCAAATCCTTTTTTATGTTTGTTTGGTTTATTTTGTGACAGTGACTTTAATAACAGCTGTGCCCCTTAATCATTTATCAAGATTTTGTTTTCTGTAAACTATTTTGACACGTAAGATTACTTTTTTGAGAACCTGGGGAAGGAACTCGGTTGATAAAAACTTTGTGTTCAATAATAAAAGTGATAATGATGTAGCTGTGAGATGTAGCTATGGTAGCAAGTATTTCCTTTAAAAGGTGAGTCCAAATCTTCTTTTTCTCCATGCTCAAATAATGGTGTATCTGGCCAGGTGGAGAAAGCTCAGCAGTCCACATGCCCCTGAACAGTTCTGAACATCTGTCCTCTGTGTTTTGATGATAAAAATGGAGTTGAATTCTCTCAAAGGTCCAGGCCTTTGTTGCCAATTCCGAGCATTACTGAAAACCAGGCCCCTATCATTACACTTGCTAAAGACAACTGGAGGTTTCTCAACACCAAATTTACTTGAGGTCACTTCGCTGATGATTTCCCAGCCTTTATGCCAGAGCAATTTATCCAGTGCATGTGCATATGCTGAAGTGAGAGGAGATTAAACAACAGCACTGCTTCTTGCACTCTACTAGTGCTTGTGCTTCTTCAGACCTCTGAAAAAGAGGAGAAAAAAGTTATCTTACATGAATATTTCTTCAGGGTAAGAAATATAACATTATATCTAGAGAAGTGGAGGGAGATGGCTTCTGTTGGGTTTTTTTCCCCTCTGTCTCTATAATAAGGAATTGATTCCTCATAAGTGAGATTTTTAACTTAATATTGTTTTATTGTAAAGCTTTTTCATTGCACCAAGACTTTTCTTCTAAGGTAGTTGCAGTGCTTTTCTCACAGGCAGATGAGGAGTTCAGTCCTGATGTGCAAGATACTGCAAAAGCCTTGAATTTTGCAAGTACTGTTACTGCCTCCCATTTTCACATCAAATAGACAACAAAATAGATGAAAAGTCTCTCAGCACTTTAAATGAAGAGTTTTGGCAGAAGTGCTGCATATGCATTTGGTTCTGACCATTAGTCTGGTTTTATGCAGACATTTAGCCTTTATCTTTTAATTTTGAAGCACTTTAGCTTTCAATCATGATGGCCCATAGTTAACTTTGCCAGTAGAAGTTTTCTCCTAGTGCCACCATATTTTGTAGAGCACAGAAAGCCAAGTTCTTCTCTTAACACATTTGTTTAGGCTTTATAGTATACTAGTGTTGTGTTATTGATGATTGTAAGACTGTTTTTCATGTTTGGAAGCTATCACTGCATTTGATTTTAATTTTGCTCTGCTTTTTGCACTCTACTATAGATGAATGCAGTGTTTAAAAGAGACAGCAACCTACTTTAATGACATTCTTAAGTCTCAGGCCAGATTAATTATAGCATAGTAACATTTTTGCCTTCATAACAGCTGAAGTGGGTTGTGTCAACAAGCTGGAATTCAACTCACTTGGGCTGTAGTACCCCTTTTTAGGACTGCATGTAAATGATTATGGTTACAGAGAACATGTGGACAGTGAGTGTGTATTACTGTGAACTTGGCAGTGGATGAAAAACATCTGCCTTATTAAGCATCTTATAGAGCCAACCATCCAAGATATGCCTGTTGAAATCAGCATTGTTGGGTTTTTTTGTATCAGCCAAGGTAAGCATAACCTTAACCTTCCCAAGAAACCATTTCTAGGTGTGATGCTGGGGATTGTGAACCTTAAAGACTGGGTATTACATTTTCTGTTTATAGCACACGCATACAGTCAGTTCTCTAAATTCATGATCTACTGTGCTCTGGACGGCTGTGTTGGTACGTATCTCCTGGCAGCATGTGTTTTGGAACTAACCAGACCTTTGAGAAGGTACTCAGACTATGTGTGACAGTGTCCACAGGGCCTACTGTGAGTAACCTGTATGCAAGCTGTGGACTCAGAAGCACCTAAGACTTGATAAGAAGCTTTCTGTAATGAAGCACCTCTCTATGAGAACTGGATGAGGAGAAAGTGGACCTGGATGGTCACATTCAAAGAACTAGTCTGAAGTCAGAGAGAGATACCTTTTCTCAAAGATGTACATGTTTTGTGGAGAGGTGGCTTCATGTTCTTCATGTGTAAGCTGTGATTCATGTTTGTTTTTCTAACGTGCTTCTTGGTTCACTTACCCAGTCTTCAAATGCCAGTGCAGATGAGAAAACAAGCTCTGTACTATGGGCTGAACTTGAGCCCTCTACCTGCATCTGTGCAGCACTTGGATGGAACCAATAATTTCTGCCTCTAAGCAGGACTGAAGAACCTGAGGTTCAACAAACACCAGCTGTGACAACCTGGTTTCTAATCAGTGCAGAGCACAGTCAGGAATGGCCTTACATCTGCGCACAAAAGACGACAGAAACGTATTCCACCTTTTACAGCATCGCTCAGTGTCATATCTTGGAGGTTCACTCCCAAGAAAGAAAGTAGTATTGATTTAGCTAGCTCACCAGTGATCAGTCTTTGGCAGATATATAAAGGGATTTGGAAGCTAATGGGAGAAACCAAAACATAAAGATTTCTTGGGTTATATATCTGTACCTAGAAGGGGAAGCTTGAAAACATCTTAAAACATTAAAACACTGTTACAACTGTTATTTTAATTGACTTTAATTGAACTTCAAGTCCTGGTGCACCAGCATTGAAGGGAAAGACAGCCTCTCCTTGGTTCTTTGCACCAGTTTTGGTATTCATAACTTAACACAGTCTAGTCCATCCAAATGCTGATTGATCTGAGCCTTTGAACACTATTTTTACAGGCATTCTGTCGTGGATAAAAATAAGATTAAAAATCAGTGACGCTGAAATTCAATTTAAATCATCTTTCATAACCAATAATAGGTTTCAATGAAAATGGCAAAGCCTGTGGAGAAAATACTTATGACTTACCAACAATGTAAATCCCTGGCACGCTATCACTGTTAACAGAAGATTTTGTTCAAGGACATTGCAAAATGGTCCTACTTGTTTACATTTCTTATTAAAAACAACTGATAGAATGAATTTGAAATTTATCTTGCATCTTAAGGACAAGCTTCAACAATGTCAGCATGTTCTCACATTTAAACTCTTGTGAAAAAATAGATAGAAAAGTAATATGAACTTCTAATATATAAAGTAATTTATCTTGCATATTTAGATCAAATTCTCCTGTGAAAGTGGAGAGTATACTTGGTGGCAGTTCTTCATACACAATTTACTTGGTGTCACTAAGATTTGTGCACATGGAGTAAGGCTACAGTCCATTAGAACTCTTAGGAGCATGTCTACTTTAGCACTGAACTGGCTGCTCAGTGCTAAATGCATGCTTAGATACTCTGCTGTGGTCAAGTACTGAGCAGAAACCTGCTCTGCTGTAGAACTCAGTAAATGAAGGAAACCTTGCTCCAGATAAATATAGAGGTTTTTCTCTTAAAGCCGAAGTCTATCCGGTACTGGCCCAACTTTCACACTTTGCTCTGCAGATAGATGCTTCTACGGTGACATTCCTGATGGCGAAGCATAACATTGCTGAGAATACTAAAATATCCTCAGCTGCTTTGTAATATTTGTAATATTTTTTTATGGTGGAAATTATCAAGAAACAGAAGCTGAAGTAGAAGGTCCAGGCTGAGGCTGTCCTACGAGAACAGCTGGTATTATGAAATACTTTTACTAATACAGTTCTGAGTCTCATGAGAACTGCACATAGTTAAGTTCTAAGCTAATAAGGAAGTGATTATTTTTAAGCTACAAGAAGAGTAGAAGGAGGAGAATCTGTATTTGTTGCTTGCTGTACCGATTGCAGACAATGTGGCTGAGCCAGCTGTCTTTAAACCCAGGTTTTCAGGGGAGTTAACAGGGAACAATGGTGCCTGAATACTTTCTGTTCCACGAACTAAAGGTCAAACTCTCTGATGGTACAAACTGGCAAAGCTTTATTCAAGTCTCTCTAGCTCTAATTTAAAAATTGCTTCAGGAAGACTGCTAGAACTGGCTGCCATTTGACAGAACTGAGCCCGAGGAAATAGCTCATGAATCACAGAAAAATAACATTTCTGTTTAAGGTCTCTGTTTCTTCTAAACAGAAAAAGCTCTTTGGGGAGATAGAGAAATAAAGGCAGAATAAAAGACCCTCGGGTTCGAAATTCAAAATTTTGCTCTTGGCCACAGGGAAGGAAAGCTGTCCTCGTGTTGGTGTTTTCGGTATCAGTGCATGAAATGTTTCAGTAGCTATTTGAGGCATAGCCAGCAGAGCTTTGCTAGATACCTGAGAATAAATCGGGCCTGGGTTTTCTGCAGGAGTGCTACCAGTGAGTGACAGGAACACGTGGCTGTAACCCTAAACAGTATTGTGAAGGCCTTTATCCAGAAGCCAAGTTTACAGATTTTGCAAAGACATTAAACAAACACTGTAACTTTTAACATAAACACAATTAACTAACATAAATATTTATGCAATTTTCTTTTCATTTCACTCAATGCATATACGGCACTTGAATCAGAGTTTACCTTTAAACAGTTAGCTTTAGGATACTACTGTCATTCTTATCAATAAGTCATTTTTTCTGAATCAAGAAACTTCCTTGCTTAGCAGAAAGATGCCTCCTGAACTTAGTACCTGCTCCAAAGGATTTCAGGATTTCTTCAACTTCTCCAACGGGTGAGTTGTTCTATACAGACAGCTCCTTTCAAGATTCAGATAGACAAGAATGGTTTTTTTCTAACCGTGCTGAATCTCTGAATACTCCAACAGGGCAAACTCTTGCAATGTGAAGTGAGTAAGGCTTGAGTAATGGATATTGAAATCTCTCTCTTAAACCAGCATACAGCTTTATGATAATAGCATCAATGTAGCATTATTATAATCCCTCCTGTATTGGTAAGAGGTCTTGCTGTGAGAAATGGTTTAATTGTACTGTCAGCTAGAGGCACTGTACGGATACAGAGCCCTTGGAGAGTGTACAGTCTAAACACAATAGGTGACCAGAGGAACTGCTGCTGTCCCAGCAATATGGAGCCGTAGTCAGTCCCAGTGAATTCAGTGAAGATTTCAAGTTGCATATCATGCCTATATGTGATTTACCAAGGTTGTAGATCTGGAACTGAGCCTTGAAAAGTAAGTTTTATCTGGGGAAGATAAGCATCTCCCCAGCAAGATACTCTTTACTTGATAAACCTTTTTGAATTTAGTCCAACAAAAAGCAAAATGGTTTATGGATGTAGAAACTGTGACACGGACTTTATATAATTCAATCAGTCCCATAAAAAATGACCAGCTAATAACCATGGTGGCTTGTGTATATATCAGCGTGGTGAGGAGAAATCTAAGGTTCAAGTCTGTCTGGAATTCTTTTAATCCTACACGTAACAGAGATGTCATTGCTTTGCTTTTCCTGTTTTCCTTACCCTGCCAGGAAAAGTGGATATTTCATTTAATTCTATTATGAAAAGAGTTCTCTTTTTCTTCTTACATACTGCATGGCTATTGAGTGTCTGTGGATACTCTAGCGTATTATGGCTTTGCCTGCATCTGAAAAAGCCTCACTATTGAGGAATGACAGAGGAAAAATGGAAGTCACTGGCAAAGTGACTTCCAAAGTACAAATAAGTACCCGTACCCTACCCAGTGTGCCCTTGCATGGATCCAATAGCCAATTGTCTTAAATAGGACTATACATGGAGAGCTTGAAACGCTTTCCAGTCAATAGCTAGTAGCCCTGAAACTGAGAATATAGAACCTCTCCACAGCAGGTAAATATGATGATAGCCATTTCATAGGAGAGTTAAACCAGATAACTTCAGGTTATGTTGATTCAGATCACTCCAGAACTGAGGGCCAAGGGGCTAACATTCAGATTTTGCAGCTGTTTGTAAGGTGCCTATCTTCAGGTGCTTTCTCCATCACCTGCCACAAGACCCATTTTTCTAGGACTCATTACAGAAAAACCTGTGAAAAGTGGTCCCACTTGTTTTAACTTGTGCTGTCTGCTTGTATCACCTCCCGTGTGAAATACAAGATCAACTGTATTGGATGAGAGCAGAAGTCCAGTTAGCCCACTTTTCTGTCTTAAATACCGCAGAAATCCCAGGGAAAATGATAAGAACACAACAAGCATATCTTTCTCTTTTGTATCTACAAGATACTTTTCAAGGGAAAGGCCAAGGTTATCAAGGGGAATGCAGCTGAGTCAACCTCTTCCCCCTGGTTGGAGCACATTTTGATTAAGCTAGCATACATGTCCCCGTTTCACCGATGGAATTAATCACTTGTGCATAAAACAGTGAGTTTACATAAATAATAAAAAAGTCCAATCTCATTCCTAACTTCATTGCATTGGTAGTATTGTAGTATTATACAGCATTTAAAAATCTTGTCTATTATTTACAGCGAGAATCTTCAGGAGTTATGTTATGGTTCTGTGAATCTGCTCGTGGTATCTTGTGTCTTGTCAAAATTATCAAAACAAATTAAGTACAGAGCCCTTATGATACACTCAGATGAAGTCAATAGGTTTATCCGTTCCCATAATTCTTAATTCAGATGCAAGGACTGAGTAGGAACAGGGCTATCAATGTGGGAGCTGTTTTGGAAAAAAAGGAGAAAATAAATGGAAACAACTTTTGTGGTTGTACTGATTCTCTTGTTTTCTGAGACACAGCCAACACGAATTTGAAGATACTCAGAGCTTAAAAAGAGTCTCTGGGAGTTTGTTGAAGTCTTCCATTTCTTTAGGTGACTAAGTATGGACATGAGTTCGTAAAATGAGGGTAAACATTATCTTTTAATATGTTTGTGTATTTCTCCTTCCAGTTAAGAGTTTGGTGAAAGATATGAAGAAAATGTGTACTTATTCTGTGTTAATAATATCGAGCAGTGACCAAGCCCATTTACATAGTGGAAGTGTTTCTGTTGGGTTTCAAACCATATTAACTCAGGCATATATCACAGGTATCACTGGGTGTCAGGGGTTGGAAGGGACCTTGGAGATCTTCGAGTCCAGCCCCCTGCCAGAGCAGGACCATACAGTCCAGGACAGGTCACACAGGAGCAGCCAGGCAGAGTTTGAAAATCTCCAGAGAAGATTTTATAAAAGTAATATATTAAAGTAATAAGAAAGTATAATAGTAATAGAAATAAATCAGAATATATCCATAAGGATGTTTGAAAAGAGTTCTAACATAGACACGGTTACATTACCTTTATCTTTTCAATCTATTATGTTTAAATGTGTTATTTTTGTGGCAGAATATGAGAGTACTTTGTGAAGTGTGACTGGAAAAAGATTGTTTAAGAAACATATTTGAAATGCTGGAAACATGCAAGATCCCTTAACCATGGTTGGGTTTGAGTATCTTACTAGAACTTTCAAGATAGCATCTGACTGGATGCAAATCAGGAAATAAAACTTTGTGGAATCACTTTATGTTTGTGAGGCAAAACATAACTTGGTCTTCAAATGTGACCGTAAACTGCTGTCTTCACACATTGTACAGCTTATTAATCCATGGGCAATACTGACCTGGACTGCACCAACTCAAAGAGCTGTATCTACAGTGATAATAATTTGAAGCTATCTTCAACTTCTTGGGTAAATTCTGTCAGGCAAATTCGGGTTATTAAATTAATGTACCCAGTTTATATAAACCAAAATAACATCTATATTGGTTTTCTGAACATCTTCAGATGTTGTGAAATACATATGTTTAAATTTATTTCTGCTGTATTTCCTTGTTCTTTCCTTATAGGCCAGATTCATATCTTATTATTACAGAACTATACCCACAACAACACAGGGTTTTAAAGTCACCAGACAGTATGTTTAGAATCCAAGAAATGACTGCGGAACAATGTAGAGGATGATGAGAAATATCAGGAATATCTATTTTTAGAAGCTAAAATATATTTGCATTTAATTACACTGTGTTTCTATCTTGTGCAATACATATTCCCTCCAAACATGAAAAGAAACAAGCTGGAGTACATTTAAATGTGGTCATCTGGTGTGAATGTTTCAGGCAATCAGCTCCTGCCATTATGATTACTTTCCACTCTCACATGCCATTTAATATTGCAGGAAGCAAAATAGTTCTGTGTGGTTGTAGTCTATCCAATATCAGTGTGTTACTGAGAAGTTAAAATCTCATCTAAGCCAGAAATGTAAATCTGCCAGACCTCCCAAGAATACCAAAAGCTTCTTTTTCTCCTCTGTTCTTTAAAGGGTGGAAGAGATAACATCACTTCTTTTGTATCTGGGAAATCATTCTTTCTGCCTCTTCCTAAAACGTTGTCCCTCTTTCAGCTTCTTCTTCAAAGGATTTCTTTGCTGAATCCTCTTCATTCCTTATAGTTTATCCTTTCATATATAAATAAAAATAAGGTGTGTGGATGCAGAAATTATGTAGGATCCTGTCAATGTACCTGGAATCTTAAAAAGCTGCTAACCTTTTATATTCTGTTTATTAGTGAAGAAATTAAAATGTCTGAAGGTTTGGGGGTTTGCATTCTTTTTAATAAATATCATACGCAACTCACTTTACCCAGGAGATGTTATCCTGTGCCGCTTTACGGAGTTAAATTAGGAAAGGCTGGGAAGGAGAAAACACAGCAAACAAAAAGATCACATCATAAAGTTTGTTCAGATGCTTAGGAAACTGTGAAATCAAGCTCGCCAGGCCTGTGATGCTTAAACTGGAGTCTATGGGCAGCAAATGCAAAAACATTAAAGATACTGTCCTGAGAAAGAAATGAGGAACATCCCAGAGGAATGCCAGGAGCACACTACAGTAAAATAGCTTGTGTCTTCACAGAAGCTTTAGCATAGGCACTGTAGCTTACCAAAGAATGCAAAGATTAAGGTCTAGTTTAGGACATTCTGCTTGCACACGTGTTCTTTCAGTCTTTTTTGCTGTGTGTCTTTGGGTGAATAAACAAGGTGAACAAATAGGGAAGAAGTTCTTTCTCAGTCATTTTAATAGGCTTCCAGTCCCAGGGTCCCTGCAGCGCTCAAGCTCTGTGTGTGTCAGGTACAGAGAACCTGACCTGCAGGGTCAATGAGCCATTCATTAAAGCCCACAGAAGCTTCCTCAGAGGGTGCACTTCACAGAGACTGGAGGAGACCTCAAGATTACCGTGGTGGCTGTGCTAATGTAAGGAATGGCAAAGATTTATTTTTCTCTAAGAAAGATTATAAAACTTTCCAAAGATATCTAGTATTTCTTTGTAATTCTTCAGAGAAAATTTAAACTCGAGTATGAACAGCATTAAGGTACCTGAGTGAATTCTGTGAAGAGAGTTTTTAAGATATGAGAAATAAAAGACCAACTTGCTCCCAAGAACTTGTGGTCAAATTTCTTAAGTGTATTCTGATGCAAAGTATAAAATGGCTCTGAGCATGCAGTGATTCACCAGTGCTGCCGTTTGGAAGAGCAGACTACAGCGGCTAGGGGCTTGCCAGCACAATTGCCAAGTCTAAAGCTGCAGTTCTGTGAACCAGTGGGGCAATTGATGTTTTCTGTGATAATTCCATCGGAGACTTGCATTTTGATAAATCACAGGAGGCAAAGGTCACGATCTCCTAGGAACCTTGGTTTTGAGGTATTGTGCTCAGGATTTCTATACTATTTAACTTTACTGTTGGATTACTACAGACATGTGCATTGCCTCTCTTTCAAGTTGTGTTCTTATCAGTGATTCTCAAAAACATTTTGGTTACTTTTTGTAAATATCTAATTGAAAAATTATCTTCCCTAATATGTTTTCAGCTGATCGGTATATATTAGGGAGAAAATATGAATGGAAGTAAACATTCTGTGAGCTCTTTAGGTATGTTTTATATTCTAGGAATGTTTAATATAAATGTATTACTGAGAAATGAAAGGGTAGATTAGTAAAAGTCATTGGTGAAAATTCGGGGATCGCGTCTAGTTCAGTAACTATTTGAGAAATCTGTGTTGGAGGAATATCACCTAGAATTTGTCAGTTGAGTCATTTACTCATTATGCAGAAAACATAAGAAACTAAGTTTCTTTTATAATGGTGATTGCCAATCTTCAGAATACAAGCACTCGTTATGTGCCGAGAGTTGGGGTAACTCAGAGGTTATTCTTGGGAGTTACCCCTACTCCTAGAAGTTTGTGCTTTCTCAGACACCTGTTCCTTTATGACAGTATGAAGCTGGAGCCCAGCTGGAGGGCATGTGATTTAAGATGACATTTCCATATACTGTGGTATATATGTGATAGATATCCATCAGAAGAAGACATGCTTGATGGGGGAGTTCTAGGCCTCTGCTATGAAGTGAACTTTTACTTGAGTGCATAATCCCAGCAAAACATCCTTCCACAGATCAACAAAGCAGTGCTGACAAAAAGAGAAAAAATAGTTTGTTAGTCTAGGTTATTCCATTCCCAGCATTAGAAAAGTTCTATCAGCAAAGGGTTCTTATAATGGATTAAGTCGCATCTCCCTTAAGGGTGCAAATGTACCTTTGTTTTGAGCTCCAGCTGCTCTGTGTGAGCCAGCATCACGGAAGGCAAGGCACAGAGCTAGCTGGACCCTCTTCTTTTTCCTCTGACCTTAAGGGCACGGAATTGTGTGTCTAAATCAGAGGAGGATGAGCATGACCCCCTCTCAGGCAGCACAGCTCTTGTAGTGAGGAGATGGAAGCACAGCAGGAACACGTTTGGCAATCTGGGGTCTGCTTGTAGGAACAAAATGTCATTTTAACAGTTTAAAACTACATGAGACTGCATGCAGCACTGCCCTGTCCCTGGGGACTGACCAGAACAGTTTTAGCCCTTTTAAGAACAAAGAAAGCAGAGGCCTTGCTGCAAGAGCTCAGTGCCCTTTCACAGAGTTCCTGGCAGAGGAATGATTTTTTATTTATTTATTTTATGTCTTCAGCTAAGCTTTGATGAGAGGTTCCTTAACTCTTCTGTAAAGGCTAAGTTTCCTGTATGAGCTAATATTTAAGATGAAGACTGACTTCTTCCCTGTTTCCTTCCTACAGACCAAAAGGAGACCCTTTCAAAGTATACAGCCTTTAATCTGGAGGCAAATACACATCCAGTTTGCAGCCCTCATCTCTTCAACAATAACCAGTGTTGCTGCTTGCAGGTAACAGGGTTTTTTTCCCATGTAATCCTTTATACCCTGTTCCTTCACTTGTATTATGCAAAGATGAATTAGACCCTTTTTATGCTGATCTTCTGCTTGTGTATCATCGTGCCATTGTGTGTAAGTTAACAAACATTTAAGCCAAGAAATTATAATTACTTCAGCAATGCCTTTTTTTTGTTCAGCGTGGCATCTATCTTCCAGTTTGTCCAATTTTAAATGACAGGGTGTTTCATTATTAGTCTTTAGATAGATAGGATCAAATTCTGCACAAACGGTTTTATTTATTTATTACTTTATTACTATATCTTTTCTAATACTGCTACTATTGGTAATATTCTTCTTTCAATGTGAATGTCAAGGTGTAAATCACTAGAGGTTTTTTCCACTGAAAAGCCAATTTGATGGTTACTGCAAATAGTGGAAAAATTGCTTAGATTTCAGAGGATGCTGGGCTACAACTTCATTGGTCATATTCTTTGTATTAATCATCTGTGAAATATGACACATTCTCCAACAGCATGATATCCATGTGAGAGGCTTTATAGCATGATGAATAATCATTATCATCCTGCTTATTGGCCAAATATTAGGTTGACAGCCTGTAATTAAAGAGGGACAGAGAAAACCTCCACTAATTTAACGTAGCTGGATATCCCTTCCCCTCCTACAGCTGACTAAGGTGTTCATTGGGCCTGTGATTAGAAAACGCTTTTTTTCCCTTCCATGTGGCTTGTAACGTTTCTTTTCCAGCAACTTGTTTGTCTGGAAGTTGTGAAAGCTGGAAGTTTATTTATATGACTTAATATCAACGTGAATTATATCAGTCTAAGGATTGAAATTACTTGGTCTATTATTTATACTTTTAAAACATTGTGATCCTTCACCTGTAAACTTAGTAAAATACACACGTGGTTTGGGTAAGCATATTTTACTGTCTCTTCTGCCCTCTTATGGAACTGCTTATACATGGTCTTAACCCAACTCCCAGTTCGGTGGGACATCTGCTGTGGACCTATGCATGAGGCTCTTCATTTGGAGGCAGTGGATTATGACAGCCATTGCTTCCAGATGAAGAGCCTCATCCAACTGCTACTGAATGTTGTGGAGTCTCCTTCTCTGGAGACATTCCAAACCCACCTGGACGCGTTCCTGTGTGACCTCATCTAGGTGATCCTGCTCTGGCAGGGGGGTTGGACTGGATGATCTTTCGAGGTCCCTTTCAACCCTGAATATTCTGTGATCCTGTGTCAGATGCCTTATAAAGAGAGGTCAATAATGTAGAATCAAATGAGCGGAAGAACAGGAGTGGCCAGTTGCTGTTCATAACACCTCAATTAGAACAAACAAGTACAATTTACATGAGCATCATCACAGGTATATGCATCAGATGGCTCCAGGGCTGGGATTATTTCTACATATTCCTAAATACTATTTTGACAAGTGGCTGTAGTTTACTCTAACTGTCTTCATTTATGGAAACAGATGTTTCTTGGTGCCACTATTTATGAAAGTTTGGTCATGGAGTTCAGGTCCCATGTAGCTGCCAGTTTCATAAGTGCTAAAAGCAGGAGTATTGTTTCTCTTTGCTTGTTATTCTAAGAAACATTCTTCTCTTCCTCCTCAGTCCCAATTTACAGAGTGCAAACTGAGTAAATCTGTTGTTGTTTGAGCAGCTGCTTCTGTTCAGATTCACCTGCTTGTTGGAAGATGGAGATTCCAAAGTTTCCATTGCTTTCTAAAATTACACAGGCTCCCGATGCTTATGCTCTCTTGAATGTTTTTCAGTTATTGTCTTCCCAGCTATTTTCTTCTATCTTCTAGACCTTACCTGTGGCAAATCCTGGGGGCCAGGGGGGGAAAGGTTTCAGTCAGGCAGGGTAAAATTACCTGAGAAACTCCCATGGAAAAATAATGCAGCAGAGCTAAGAAGTAACATTGTTCATGGGGAGTTAGAGAAAACTTCTGGGAATTTTCCTTCATCAGTCATACTTTAAAAAATGTTCTGGTGCAATATGTGTTGTACAACTAAATCTTTATTTGAAAGTCACTTCTTTTTTCTTTCTTTGAAGGACCTGTCCAATTGGAGAGATCCATTTTTATGGAAAGTAATGAAATTTTGAGCAAAAATATGTCTATCCTTTTGTTCTCGTATAATCGAAAGCTCATTGAAACTTCCAGTGTGGGTTGCATTACTGAAAAACAGGGATACATGTAAAATCATTCCTGTCAATGAGGAATAAAAGTGAAAATCTAGCAGAAGCAGGGATCAGCATCCCTACAGAATCCCACAGAAGAGGGAGGCAAGTCCGGTGTTAAATCACAGGAAGAGAAAATGCTGTAGAATCTATAATAGATGATACTGTTGAAATTGGTAGATACCAACGGAAATTCTACCAAATATTTACGGAATATACTAGAGCTGGTGCTTTTCTAAAGCACATTTTCTTTTAAGTGTCTCTTAGAATTCTGTCGCAGTGTTGGTATAAGTTCTTATCACTACGCACGTCCTTCCAGTGGATCTTTTCTTGTTAAATTTCATAAGACTAACAGAGAACTGGTTGTTGTTACACATTCATATTGTGTTGTCTAAAAGAGAATGTAGAAGATCATCTGGTTTAGAGAGAAATTGTAGACTTACAGATCATTGGAGAGCTGCGTAACACTCGTCATGCAACTAGTTTGAGTTCAGCAGAACTGTTTATAGGAAGTGCTAAGTTAAGTATGTGTAAAAAATTCTGCAAGATCAGCACCTACGATTTTTCAAGGGTCTACACAGAGTCAGGTAATCTTACAAAGAAGGCAGTAAAATTAGTTCTGTGAATACAGCCATCAATCTGTGGTGGTTTCCTGTATATCGTATCACGATAGCTTTGATTAACCACAAATCCCTGCAATAACACTTCTGTTCTCCCTAATCCTCATTCCACCCAAGCGCATATGATCCATTTTATCAGAACAATTTCTGAACTGTATGTTTTTCTTTCCCATCCCCCTATCCATCTCCCTGGTCTGGTGCACTAGGACACATAGCTTACAGCAGCAACATGTGAAGATGTCTTTAAAAAGAAGGGGTGCTCGTTTATTGCATATTCAGAGAGGTAAGCATATTATTATTTCTTTATTAAATAACATTACATCAAAAAGACACCTGACTCCCGTTATGGCTTTCTCATGGCCATGGCAACAGCATCATGAGGCCTCACACACCGACTACTGATGCAAACCTGAGGGACACTGGTGCAGGTGGGAGCAAGAAAAGTGCATTGTTTCTCTAGTGCAGTATACTGTTGACCCTTCTAGAACATTTTCAGTTGTTTTCTCTGGGCATGTGATATAGAAAATGGGAGCATGAAATGAAAATACTTTGTTTGGAAAAGCTGAGAATTCTGTTTGATAAACAGGACTAAAGCATTCATAAGACTTGAACATTTCCTTTTTGGGTCAATGCCTTGTCATTTGCTTCCCTTGGGCTAAAATCTCAGCGTGTTCTCAGGCATTCAAATCATGGCCTGAACTCACATATGAAGAATGAGAGGATAAGTCTGACAGTGTGGTCGTTCTGTTTCCTTTGTCTAACCAGTTTTGTTACACAGGTGTGTCCTCGGCTATTTTTATGCTGGTCCCTCCAGCAAAAGACCAACATGCATCAGGTGGCTTGCTGCCTTTCCTTCTGCAGAAGGAGCTTCTTTCAGCCATCCCATTAGACTCCCTCCTCTTCATAGTTGTTCAAAACATTTGGCGATGGCTCTATTCAGAGATCTAGAGAGGAAAGATAGAAAACTGTGTTGGTTTCCAAAGGTATTTTATCCCCTGTGAATCTTTGGCTGCACAACACACTTTGAAAAGGAGCCACAGCTTCAAATATAAAGGGCAGGTCAGAGAAGGACAGTGTTGTCTCCCCCTATCCTGTATGCTTCATGTGGCACAATACTGTGGGCCGTGCTCCCTTCTGCGAGAAGGTTAAACCCCCCACTCCTACAGGAGCATGAGCTGAAGGAAGGCTCAGACCTGTAGCAGCACTTTTCTTTCAAGGCAGGATTTAATGTAGCAGCTGAAACTCATACCTATTATTCTATTCTTCTGAAGAGATTCTCATTTACAGTTTACTTCTTCACAGAACCCACTGTTTGGGGGATAAGTTGATGTACACATCATGGTCAGTTGGCTGCCCAGGCAGTCTAGTCTGGGACCTACCAAAGTCAGTAGGAACAATACTTTGAGCTCATACTTTGGTTTCTACCATTTCCATCTGCACCGATCAGTAGCTCACACTGACAATGGTTCTATTGTCTTCTGGGGACAATTAGTAAAACACCATCTTGTTCAGCATGAGTAGGAAAAAGCCTCGATATTTGACCTTTAGATAATTGGAAGGAAGTGGGATGGAGAGAGGAGAGCTACAAAGGACATCTATTAATGGATTCAAAGTATAGATCTCCTCCTCTGAGGTCATTCTGTAGCCTAAAAATAGCAGCAAGATCCTAAACCGGTGAGCATCAGCAGCAGGTCTCTAGAAACCAGTGTTAGCTCTGTGCGCAGCGAGGCTGACTGGCGTGATCTGAGCGTGTAGCTGTGGTGCCGTTCCCAGCTCTGCAATGAGGAGAGTGCAGCAGGATAGCTTTATTAGACATTTGATCTAGAAACAGAGTCGGTACTTAGGGAATGTAAACAAGTGCATAATATGAACAGCACATAGTTTATAGAATCAAAGATCGGGAGAGAACACTACTTAGAAACTTCTGTTATTTTCATTGATGCTCTTACTGTAGTGAAATTGAACTGATCAGTCTCCCAAAATTTACCGACACACACAAATTTGTTGTCATTTATGGATATTAAATTACGCACATTATATTATAAACAAATCATCTTAGCCCTGTAGGCTTTATTTTATTAGCTTCCTTTAGTTAGAAACCTTTTTACAGTCCTGTTATGCAGCAGATTAAGCGGTCATCCTTACTGCCTGCTTTCAAAGCAGTCTGTCAGTTGTGATCAGACATGCTGTATGCTACAAAGCACAAAACGCGACCTGAAGCCTTCTAACCGGGAAAGCAGTCAGCAGGAAGTTCCAGCTGAGGTTCACAGTTCCAAAGTCCACAACCTTCTAATATTTTCAAGGTTTCATGTGTTTTACACAGGTCAACACATGGTCTGCTGCTCTTAAAAGTTCACCAACAGTTTAGTAACGTTGTGGGCTCCAGGGTTAGGAGAGAGAGAAGGACGTTTATATAAAATACCGATTGTTACTGTCATTTTTATAGCCTCGACATTTCACTAAAATCTCACCAGGGATCAGATTCTCAGCTCTCAGAAATACACAGGGTTCCCTTCGATTCAGTGAAACAGTCATTTACATCAAGTGAGGATCCGGCCCAAATTTGTTTCAGCCCTGATTTAGCAGTGCATATACTGCATTGCTTTCACATATGGAGCCCTATCACTGCTGTATCAAAGATGGAATTAAAAACCTGACATAACAAATGTGCACTATGCCCTACCAACTTCTTGTGCTGACAAACTGCCAGAGGGGAAGAGTTTGATCTTCACTCAAAGTGGCTTGCCTCTGGTCCTAAAGGTTTTATCAAAGAGCTTGAGAGAAGCAAGCCATGATGGAGTAGTAGGAAGAGGCAGCTTCAAGTAATCGGTTGCCAGCCTATCCAGGCTTCTTGAGTACAACTTGCACGCTGTTGCAGCACCAAGCAAAAGATAGGCAGAGCAAAACACTGAGCACAGTTTGTTTTATGGTGATAGCAGCTCCTTTCTACTAAGAATGTGAGTAGCAGAGTTCTGCACCAGCTGGTACTTCTGGGTGGTCTTCAAGGCTAACTTCAAATACAGGCCAGTGCAGTAAAACAGCATGGAAGTGTCAAAGACATAAGTAACTCTGGTAAGGTCCTTATCAGCAGACAAGCCTCCATTTTTTGACCGGCTACGCACAAGCGTAACAAGCCACCATCCCTGCCTAAAAACCCTGAGGCAAGGATGCATATAAAGAAATAGAGTATGCAGCGTGTTTCTTTGAATAAATGAGTTCTCAGACTGAGTGCCAAAAAGCAATGATCAAATGCTAATAAGTATCTGCATCTACTTCCCAAATTCATTAATCTCTCAGGAAAACACAGCTGATAAAACCATGCTGGACGTGAGTGGTGGCAGGCTGGAGGACAGTCAGAGAAACTGTTTACATCTATGAAACATCCAATTCATTTCGCCATTTCTTTTTTGTTTGTATTCCTGCAAAAGTTTTCAATATATCTCTTAATGCCACCACTCAAAATAGATCCCTATATAACCATTATTCACATTATTTAATAAACAAAGCTGAAACCAGCTTAATCCAAATAACTATTACAGAACCCCTGATGTTAACATGCAGGACGTCGCGATTCCCAAACGGCTACTTTAACAAAAGTGTAAGAAGCAGTTTTGCCTAAGAACTGTAATAACCAGAGTCCCCAGAAATCAGTGGGAATTTTATCATTATCTGGGATTTACATCAGACATATGAGCAGCATATTTTATAAAACATATCAGTTATTTACAGCAGGCAGAAACTCTTGCTTTCTTTGCATGAAACTAATACATTGCTTCAAAAGCACATGGAAGACAACGACTGCCTCTTTGTTTAGAAAACTTGTAAAGCTTCAAATCCATGGTGAAGTTTTCTGCTGATTTTAGTCATGAGGAACTGGGCATATATGAGTAAAATCATTAAGAATCTTCACCACTGAAATAAATAAACTCAAAAATAAAATATTAAATTGGGGATAGATAGCTGAGGTGACACTACAGATAAAGTGCTTCCATTCAAATAAAGTATATAAAACCTGAAAGATTCATCATTTATTTTGCTGCCATAGCTTCATCATATTTTATTTTAAAAATAAATGTTGTTTTAAATAATATTGCATTAATTTTAATATTTTTTTTCATTATTGCAGAACTTAAAAGGTATCCAGACTTCTAAAGGCTAATACAAAAAAAACCCCTCCCAGTTCACCTGGGAATGTTAAAATTCAAAGACCTGAATGTATCTATGACATACTCCAGCTGTATACAAAATGCACTTAATCCTGTAGTAAGAACTTGGCATTCAAACCACCAGCCCTAATAAACAGAACTACATGTTTTCATTTGCTATTAGTGCCCTTCACTTTTGTCTGCTGAGGGGAAGGTTACTTTCAAGACAAAGCTTTTGTTGGGCAGAATAGCAGAGCACACTCTGTCAGTGTTATCAGTGTCTTTCAATGTGGAACATATTTAACTTGACACAGGAGTAAAAAGAAAAATAGAACTTGTGAACTGAAGTAAAAATGTATTGAGCTATATTATATCTCTCGGGAAAAGAGAAAGAGAAGAGAGGCAGTGGCACCTCCAGCGTCCCACATCATGGGGGGAAAAAAAACCCCTTTTGTTCTAATACACTGGGGCAAAGCCTGGATTTTCAGAGAAGCCAGAGTTCGTGTCCAGATTCTTTATACAGCTGAAGAGAGCAGAACCCTCTAAAAACCTTTACAAGCACTGATGGCGGGCAGGAATGAGCAAGCCTCTTACTTGACAGCTAAACTCCAGATTTTTTCTGAGACCCACAGCATACTCTCATTCCTCAATGGAAGTTGTATAGTGGAACCACAACAGTCTCCCAAATTTCTTTGATATTTATAATACTTTTAGTGTTCAAACCCGCTCCCTGAAGAAATTGTGCCTTTTTTTGTTTGCACACTGATAGCAAAACAGCTCCTTTGGCTCCAGAATGAAAATTCCTGCAGTTTTTTTAAGAGTCTCAGGAAGCAGCAAGAACACAGCTACCCCATGAGGGAGGAGAAGCCAGAAGTCAGGGGTGACCACAGCACAGGCAGTGCCCTCACCAACAAGAAAGGTTGATGGCATCTAAGCACAGTCCTAATAACAGGATCCCTTAACAGCCCCAGGTAGAGTGAAGTGGAGAACCAAGCCCAACGTCCTGTCAGGAGTAGCAGACAGTAGGGCCAGAGAAAATATGCTAAACCAGCTAGAGTTTAGATCCAAGGTTCTTCCAGGAAACAAAGCTACAACCCTGATCCAAGGGTTACACTGGACTTAAGAGCAGAAACAAATCTAAACTAGGCACAGCTGCAACATAGGTCAAAACAAGACTGAACCCCCACCCCAGCTGAGTTTAAAGGGAGCTTCTTAAGGAATGGGAGTGGCTACCAGATGAGGCTGGTAAGGGAAATTAAGGCCAATTAGTGTAGTCAGGCCCAGCCATGATTAATATGTATGTGACTTGCCTTGTTTCAAGTTCTTTGCCTTGCTGGAAGCACTTCGTTGTCCTTGGTTAATTTACAATGAATTTACTAAATGTCTAGGGTGAAGTTTTAATTTTTGCAGTTCTTTATTTTTCTGTATCAGAATATTTTTCTTCCATTAACCTGAAGAAATTACGGTTTACGGCAACAGTCTTTTCATCCCCTCTTAAGACAGAAAAGGTATTCAAGATTTCTTTCCAGATATGCAAAGTTATTTTTATTATTGTGTCTATGTTTATGCTTTTAGTACCCTAGTAAAATTCTATGTGGTCATAAAAGCTGTTTCAAAAAAAATAAAATTATTAGAGTTCTTTTTTTTTAGTTCACCTGGGTATTTTTCAAGTAATATGAGAGATTTGCTTGTTTCACTATAGGTATAATATAAGTTGAAGCCCTAGAGGTTAGAACAATTGAAACAGTAGCTTGTCATGTCATCGTAGCTATCTAAAGAAGGCAACAGCTACCTAAAAGGATGATGGAAAAAAAATAAAATAAAATTCAGATATACCTAGTTTAAAAAAAAATGTAGCAGTGAGTTGATAGCAATCTACCAAGGGTCCTTATAGTATTTCTAGCAAAGAAATCTATATTTCAACTTGATGCCAATGCTACTGCTTCTGCTACTACACAAAGCTGAAAGGTTGATCGTAGGCCTGTTCAATGAAAGAAAGGCAGAAAGAGCCTAAGAATCCTTTTTAAATGTTGAAGTCAATGATATTTAATCTAGCACATCATAGAAAGCATTAACTCAATTTACAAGGTCTCAACAGCAAGAACTTAATGAAATAAGTATCTGGGTTTATATATGCTTTTTAACCATTTTTAAGGAAAGAAGGTGTCTGAATGAATCCCTGAGACTATGGTATTATTGATACAGGGCTCTGTCCTCCACATCTAGGAACGATACACGCTCCCAGGACTACAGCTCTTTCCCCACCAGCTCCTCGACACAGTGTAGGTAAGTGGCTGCTTTTTTAATTCTGGATTCTTGACGCTGAAGGTGCCGTATAAAGACATAGATATACATAGCCAAAAAGTGTTCTGAGAGTGGCTGAACTATTTGTGATCTCCCCTAGTAGCAGAAACAATTCCTCAAACAGTGTTTCAAAGTTCTGGGTATCTGTCCCTTTTTTTTCTAAAGAAAGGGTAGTAAGTAGAATTAAGGAAGAAAAGTTGCTTAGGTTGGGTACCCTGCCAGCTGCGTCCAGGATTTCTTTCTTTGGCCCCTCTCTGTAACAGTTTAACAAAGGCTTCTAATGCAGTAGCATCAACTGCTGAATTCAGGGTAGGTCTGGGATTTGTTTTTTTCCCTGAAGTGGAGTTTACAGGCACTATCATCATGTAGAATTAGCATGAGAATCTTAGTACTGTTAACTTCATAGTCTTCCTAGTGAAAAATGAAAGCTTCCAACAGTGCAAAACTATACCTTCAGAAATAAGAAAAGCCATTTCCTCATATTTATTTGTTTGGTTGGTTTTTACTTTAAACAGATGGCAATTTCTTAGTTTAAATATTAAAAAAAAAAAAAAAGTAGACTGAAAGTTAAAAAGACTACATGTGTTTCTTCAGTCCTGGGGATTAACAATGTGTGAGTAGTATTTCAGAAGCTTGCATTTCTGAAACTTTGTGGTCCATTTTTAACTCTTTAGGTAGGTTTGGGTTGACCTTGTGAAATTGCTGTTAAAACCCCATGAATAATATTTCAATTGTTTCTTTGTTATTGATAAAATTGGGGGAGGAGGGGGTTGGTCTGAAATTATGTGCAGAATAAGATTTCATGTCCCATTAGTTAACTTCATGCCTTTTTAAGATGGCATTTGCTTTGTTTTGATTACTAAAAGCACAAATATTATATTATCATTTGTATGACTGATATTTCATACTTGCTCTTATACCAATATTTAGAGGTGAAGCTTACAAATAGTTAAACATTAGGTTAATTTTAAGTGCAAAATACTCTTTCTGAGACCGTGCTTGATTTATTTAATCAAAAAATTAGGAACAGGAGTGTGTGCTGGCTTGGAACTTAAATTTCCTCCGCTGATGTTTCAAAACTTTTGAAGTACAGAACAGCATTCAGTATTTCTGTGGAATAAGGCCTTCCCTCTCACAGATGAGAGACCCTGCAAATCCTTTAAGCTTGTGTAGTATTGTTACGTTTAATATGAGATGCTGTGTGTGAGCTTCGGGTTAATTGGGTATATTGGTAATGTGAAGGGCTCTCCCTGGGCTTCTGCTGCCTTTGCTGACATCCACTGCAGTGCTCTGCTTCTAGTCCTGGGGCCCCCTGCTAGTCAACACAGATATATTCCTTTTAGATCCTTTGAAAATTGCTTTGCAAGTCACCTTTCCATAGAGCAAAATATTTGTTAACGTGTTGTGTTTGCAAGTAGCATTTAAACTTTATCATATAATTGAGATGTAAGTAGCATTGGGTAAAAAAGAAATCTTTGCAACCTGGGAGATCAGCAAATTAAAGTGACAAAATTTGAGAGAAACACTTGAGTGTTTCAGAATCTGTTTCCTATCAGAGGTGAAGCAATTACCATGGCTGAGATGTAAATAAACAAACAAAACCCCCTCAACTTTGTTTTTACTTGATGATCAAATAAATGGAGTTGTCATTGGAAGGTTTTCAGAGGTGCTTGTGCGCAGCGTGTTTTGTGCTTGCTAAATGCTGAGTAAACCGTATTTTACTTCAGGTGCTGTTTTGCTTCATGAAGGTGAAGTAATTTACAAACTGTGTTTTACTGTGGTGATGTCTGTAAGCAACATAAGTATAGAGTAACAATTAGCAGCAGCCAGAGAAGTGTTGACACCAATTCCTAGAGGAGATGATTTACTCTTAGTGCTGACCTGTCAGTAAACAATTCTAAACTTCACCGAGAAACAACAAGTTTTTAGTGTGTAAGTGGTTTTGTTCGCCGCTGTTGCTGAATTTTACTTTTCATCTGGCCCGCGTCCTGGGGGCTTTATGGTTATGGCTCTTGATAAAGGCCAGGTGGTCCAGTTTTGGGAGCTGTCTGTCACTTGTTCAGAAATGGGATGTGGTTGTAGTTGAGAGGAAAATAGAGAAACAAAAGGCAGTGGCAGCTGGGGTGGGAAAGGGAGTAGAATTCCTCTCATTCCCAGCCCCTTCTCCTGTTCAAGCTCAGCAACACCTGGATATTCCTTCAGTAATGGCAGCTCTGGGGATTGAGTCAAGGCTGCTGTGTGAAGCAGTAGTCGCCTTTATCAAGCAGTATCTTGAGCATGTTTGGTGAATCTGTTGCACTATTTCCATGGCTCTGGGAGGTACTTGTGGTAATTAAGCTATTCTGCCTAGAAAGGGCTGTTTGCTGGTTTTTTTGTCTGAGACCCTTTCTCTAAAATGATACATTCTCCTACTCAGGAAAGGATGTACATATAATGTATATAATTACTGGCTATATGGTCCTGTTAGGCTGGTGAATGCAATAACTACCAGACACATTTCTCAGTTTGCTAAATGCATTAGTTGACTTTTGCACAATGTGAGTCCCTATCTTGTTTCTACTAAATTGAGGTGAACTGTGTAGGACAGAAGGCACCTTGTGCTCTCAGTCATGCAACATAAAATCATGTAATGTTTCCTTACAGAGCACAGACCTCTTGGCTTGTAGTAGCTTTCAGCTGCCCTTCTTATAAGGCTCGAGATTAGTGAAATCTGTGTCCTCTTAGGAAACAAAAAAACCCAACAAAATAGGAGTAAGATGTACAAAGGCAATTAACAAAATACAACTTTAATGGCGATTCAGATGTGTTACATTTGGGACTTGATGGTCAGGGAAGCCGAAGGAAGCTTTGCTGAAGCAAATCAGGTCAAACCTAATTTACTGTTGTGAAGACAGTATAAACATCACTGATGAAGGTGAGCTGGTACTTAGCTTTTCCCGTGTCGTTCCAACGAGCAGGTGGCTATTTACAGCAGCCTTTGTTAAAGAGGTACTTAGGGTAATATTTACTAACTAAGAGAGAAGCGGAGAGAGAAAGCAACAAAATGTTTTGGTTACTCTGGAATTCGTCTCTTGTCAGCATGGGAGGGCAATGCTCTCAAAGAGAGCAGGGAGGCTGCAGCCTGTTTTCTTTCCCTCAAAAAACTTTCCTTCTTCAGCTCCTCCCAGAAAACAAGTGTGATCTTTGATTGTAATGAGTAGGTCCTTTGCTAATTAGCTGTAGTGGAAAGCAGATGAGCACGTCTACTTGATAAAGTCTTACTGAGATTTCCCTGAGGGCTGAATTGATCTTAATTGCATATTATTTACATATTATAGAGATTCCTTAAAAATTTATTGCTAGTAATTTTCCTTTTTATATTGACCCATTTAAAAAAAAAATTAAAAATCAGATGTTGCAAAAGTATTGGAAGTAAAACTAGAATGTGTGTACTTACCAGTGCTCTATGAAATCATCTTAGGGGGTGGAATTTTCACAAGATTTAAGGGATTCTGCTGTGATTTTGTTAATACTTATTAACTGATCCAGGAGAACTCTGCTTCTCTCTCTGCTTGGGAAAACAGCTTTAAAACACTGGCTCACTTGTTCCGTGGGAGGAGAAGCAATTGATGTATTGCATATCTTGCATGGTACTGGTTTCTGATCATTATCCTTAACTCTCTCTAGTTTTGAAAACATAGCTAAGCAGTTTCTCTAGTTTAATGCTTCCATTCTTTTTCTTCCTCAGTAAATAGAAATCATAGATCAGTAATTTCTTTTTCAATTATTCCCAAAAATATGACATGAGTTTAATGTTTTATCTCTTCATTATTCCATCCATTTCTAGAAACTTAACTGTTTCTCTTGCAATGCTTGTTAAACGCTGGTAAGTTTGACTTTCAACTTGAAAAGTTTAGGAGCTTATTAGGCACTGATAGATTCAGCAAAGCCTTTCCACTGCTTTCTTTAGGAACTGAATCAGTCCATAGTCTGTGTTTTCACTTCCTCTGAACCTAAAAGACTTGCAAATCTCGATCATGTACAGGGCTGAACTGAGAGAGGAAACCCCAATTGGGTGTCTCATCAAAATCACAGACTGGAAATGCTTAATAGGTGTCAAGGTAGAAGAGCTGTGTATCAAGTGCTTGTGAAAAGCTTGATCTCAATCCTGACCGCTTTGAAATTCGATCATCTGAGTATTCATCTCTTTCTTACGCGGAAATAGTGAATTTGTAAACAAGCTTTGCAGTAGCTATGGGAACAGTCAAAGCATGAAGACTTGGTAGTGATAATTGAGGAAATTTTTTTTTTTTGAGTAATATACTCAGCAAGTGGGTGGAAGCACAGCAGTAGCTGTTTTCATTGCTGCAGATGTAAAATAGGAAGAGGAACTCAAACTGAAGAGCACTGCCTACCATTTGGTTTTTTTCCTTTCTTTTCCTGAGCTCTTCTAGCTATAGCAGTCCTATACATTGTACTGAGAATACTTGGAACAAAAGTGTCACGGTTGCTTGTATATATGAACGTCATTATTTGCAAGTTTGCAACCTATTTTGCATTATCATATTGCTTACAGTTAACTTTATTCCCTTGATAAGAAATAGGAACAATGGAATAGATATCAACTGAATAGATGAGTTAAAATTTTACATGTAATTAGTTGCTCAATATGTAATTGTGACTGATTAAAAAGGAAGATAATTCAGCTAAAGGGTACAATACCTGACTGTACCAAAGCAGACCTCTGGAAACCATTGAAATGTTGGATAACACAAGAGCAGGATAGAAATATTTTGCGCTCAATTAGTTGATATAATTATCTGGTGTCAGAGGAATATTCTAAAGCAGACATGGAACACACCACCTATGAATGAGCAGATCTACCATCAATCTTAGACACTAACTGAGGTCAAATAATGGAACTGGAAAGCTTACTTTTGAGCTAAAAGGAATGTAAATTAGATTTCCTAATGCAGATCCTACTGCTTGTTTTAAAAATTATTTAAGCTTACCTGATACTGGCTAGATCCCAGTTTCCCTGTAAAAATAGAATGAGGAATAATAGCTTCTTTTTTAAGGTATTTAATGTAAAAAGAAAAAAATATCTGCTTTACAAAACCTGTATGCAAACTCTTAATTACACAGTTGTTCTTGGCCTGAGCTTGATTTCAGTTTTGTATTTATAGCAAATGAAAGAACAAAAGGCACTGTGTGTTATGAAGATGGGCAGATGGAGTATGGCTATGTGGTGTCCAATGTACTGAGAGAAATATGATTGTATTTTTAAGATAATGCCTAAGTAATCACAAAATAGTGTGATGAGCATTCTGCAGTTAATTCAAGCCTTCCAGTACTCTGTAGAAAAGGAGCAGGTTTATTATGCATATAGGTAGTTATAAAATAAACTTGGCAAACTGCTAGGGCAGTTTAGTTTGAATAGGAACAAAATAACATTCTAAGTAAAAGAAAAGACATTTTATTGTCTTACACAGTTGCTATGTTTTTAATTTCATATTCATAATGGAATGGAGATAATATCAATGTCTGCAGTGCTTGCTGTAGGGACGGGATGCTTCCAAAGATTTTAAGTATAGTATTTCTTTCTGTTCAAGTGTAGGCAAACCTACCCCTGACATTAGGAGGGCAAAAGTGGTTTGGAAGAAGACTCTTTACAAGACTAGGATAAAAATGAAAGACTTCTAGCAAATATGAAACATGCTGTTAGATTTTAGACCTTTCAAAGAAGTGTATTTTCAGATAAATGTGCAATAAAGCCTGTGTTTAATCTAGGAAGAGAAGCAGTATTCTACTGGTAAAAAGCAGAAGGAAAATAAATTGCATCATCTATAACCTTTGCAGTCATAGGCTCAGTGAACAGAACATCAAAACCAAATGTAAGGAAAACAAGTCTCTGTATTCAATTTACCTAGTGATATCCGGCCTTACAAGAAGCTTGCAGTATATTCATTCTTTTATCTACAGTGTGAAAAAATCAGTACTGAGCGCGGTCTTCAATGGATGAATATATCCCGGGGAAAAATTAGCTTCAAGCTAGATTCAGCATCTGTCAGAGTGACTGGAAATAGTCCCACAGACTTCAGGGGCTGTAAAGCAGGCTCTTAAATATGTAAATTAAAGTTTCATTGCTTTGGGTGAGCAACATTTCTGTTAATCATCCAGCAAAATATTATCTGATTATTCGGAACAGCAAATATCCATTTGGTTTCTGACAGAATACAATGCATATTTAAGCATATCAAATATGTTTGGAGTTAGTGAAAGAAGAATCTCAAGATGTTTGGGTTTGGTTTGGATACACATCCAAAATGTGCATGCTTAGCCAAAGTCTTCAGTCTGCAGAGAGGATTTATTGAGAAACGAGCAATCTCGGTCGGCCTTTCCAGTGCCAGAGCAGCCAGGCAATTGGTAAGAGGAGTAAGAAATTGGTGGGCAGGGGCAGAGACTTTTTTGAACATGTAAGTGTCTTTAAAAAATCGTTCAGCTTTCCAAAGCACTTGTCTAAAGGTAATAGTCTTATGCACATCTTCCTGCTTTCCTGTAGCAGGGCTGTCTGCAGATGTTGACCACCTCTGAGATCTTGTCCTCCGTTTCTCCTGCAGGAAGGGCTCTCTTGTGACCTGAGGTTCCTGGGGGATTTTGGTGACAACACTGATGTTTCCATTTTGGAATAACATAGGAAAATCTTTACAGGTGTCTTTCTCCACTTGCTGCAGCAAAGAGGAGTATGAAATAAGGACAGCGATTCCTTCAACATACTTTCATAGTTTTCACATTTCATAGCTTTGATAGTTCACCTTATGCTTTATACTGACAGCTGCCAGTGCTACAGTACAGTGCTTACGGTTTGTGTTCACTCAAAATACCAGTGTGTTTCTGCTCGTGAGCTAGCATGGTTCATAGGAGATGTACCTCACAAAACTTAAATGGACAAAATATCTCAATTCCCATTTTTAGCTGGCATAAAACTGAGCAAACGGAGCCACTGACATACCTGAACTCATAGATTATGGCTGAAATGGGGTTTGAGCGTGTGCGTTCTTACTGAATTTGTCACTTGGAGCTGAAATTATCAGTCTGACAGTTCATGGAGTGCTGCCACTGTAGCAACAGAATCCATACCTCGCATATGGAAGTTTTGCTCTTCTGAGCATTCTTTCCGTAAACAGAAACCACCCAGATTAACTTTGATAGCTAATTAGAATATAAGTAGGTAAATATGTATCTAACTTATAGGACTATGGATTAACCTAAACAAATTCAAGGAAGAGTTAGTTTCTCAATTCCTTTTGAAAAGGACCATAAAAAGCCTTGTTCTGAAGACAGCTGTCATCTTTTATTGGCCTAGGTGCATGAGTGTTTTCTTGTTTGGTTGTTTTTTTTAAGGGGAGTAGAAGTCATCTTTGGCAAGGCTTCCTTGTCTAAGAATCTCTGCTTGTGAATGTTGTGCTTTAGCTATCCCCTGTGCCTGGGCGTGTGCCAGGATTTATCAGGATGGAGGATGTTCTCAGTGGTGGAGCACTTTTTGCCACTAACAGCGGTTTTTCCTAATAGGGCAAGTTTATAAGACTTGTTACCAAGAAGGGAATAATGGGAAAGGAAGTTTCAGTGCGATTTCTTTTTTGTTTGTTTTGGTTTTGTTTTTTTTTTTTTTTTAAAAAAAAAGGAGACAGAGACAAAGGATGGAGTTAATATAAAATCCTGCTCTCCAGTTAGCCTAAAAGATGACCTGCAGTTTTGGGAATTACGGTATGTTCAAAGATATGTCACTGAAATAATGTAATGCCACAGACATTAGGCCATAATGACCTAAAAAAGTATGTGTTTAGTAGTTTGCAGCTGGAGTCAAGGAAGGAGCAAAACCGCTTGAAGTGAGCCAGACCCACACATTCTGAAAACCATTATTGCATTTAGAGCACTGGTAGGAAAAATATTCATAGCTAACAGTTTGCCTTTGGTTTAGATTAAGTGTCACGTGATTAGCAGCTTGCAATGGTGTAGGAAGAGCTTTTACAGAGCTGATTTTTTTTTCTTTTTTTTTAACTATCAACTGCGGTCCCAATCAACGGTGGTCTGGAATTTTAGGGGATGGGGGTTTTGGTTGGGTTTTTGGTCTGTTTGTTTTGGGGTTTTTTTTAGCAAAGAGAAAGGACTTTTAGGAGAAATGGGAGTTGATATGGACCACCCAGAACAGGTAAAAGATCTTCTGTCTTGAAACACTGACGATCACAAGGTCCAAACTAACAAGATGTCTAGGGGTGTGCTCAATAATTTACTAAACTAGGGCATAATTTATGAATAGCTTAAGTTTCACAAGTCTAATAAGGCCTTACTATTTTAATCTTCCCTGTGCACCGACCATCCTGGAGTCCTCACAGTGTGAACAGCAACAGGAATAGGTAAAGTCACTGTTCATACTGACATCATTTTCATCCTGTGCCTTAGCAAGGGACATATGCAAGGACTTCAGATGTCTGGATTGCTAGTCCTCTGCTCTAATAATTTCTAATAATCTAATAAATGCCAGATAATTTTCCTGAGAGGGCACACACCTTTTTTTTTTTTTTTGGTGTTGAACTTAACAGTGCATAGTGTGATATACCCAGGTTTTAACATTAGAGCTTCCTTCTAGAGTTATTTTTATACCCCTGTGTTATTTTACTCTTCCCCAAAGAAGTTTTAATTATGTACCAGAAAGATGAAAAAACTCATATTTTGAACTGCTGTGCTCAATTTTAAAAATATTGTTAAAATACAGCCCCTACCTGCAAGAAAAAAAACAACAAACCACAAACCTAATCAGAACCTGTATTAGCCACCTGCCAAATTTGCACATAAATGGTTTTGGTTGCTTTTCCATATCCTAAATGACAAAAGATGATAGTTTTTAATTTATCCTTGTAAACCATCCCATAGAACAGTATCAGAGGGTACTTGGCAAAATAAGCAATCATTCTATCGGCATGGCATCAGTAGATGAATTCTACAACATTTCTTGAAAAGGCATTTTAAAAACCCCCTGTAACACACCAGATGGGCCAAGTCTGTAGGTAGTCCCATGTATGCAGTGTTACACTTACAGCAAGCAAAATGCCATAAATACTCTATGTAAATATTCATCAGAATGTAGACACAAAAGAAAAGTCTATCAGTAGTGCCAACTCTTTCCCTCTTTGCTTTTCTTCAACATCCAAATACCAATTTTGCTAACACACAAGCCCATATTAGAGACTAATCTTAGCAGTATGGACCATTAGCCTGGGCTATGCTGGATTTGTGAGATATTGGATAAAATACCAGCTAACGTAAGTTGGATTGCTTACCGACTCTTTTGGCAGTCCTGACCTAAGGTAATTTGGCTTTGTGCTGATCTGATTTCACTCTTGAAGTAAAGTCTACCTCTTCCCTCCCAAGAAAATGTTAAAATGTGGAAATGATTTGGCTTTTCTGGTTTTTGTTTGTTTGAGTGGGTTGTGTTTTGGGTTTTTTGGTGCAGTTTTTTTAATTTGTTTCTGTTTTGATCTATGCCATCTTTGACTCAGTTTAGTGACTTTACCATATTTTTGGTGAAACATTCATACCAAATACCTCGGCTAAGTTTTATTAAAGCTTTAACCTCACAATCCTACCAAACTTGCTTTAGGAAATGTTCTCAGAGTACTGTTATGCAATAAATGAATGAATTGCCTGTAGATTCATCTGATGGTGTCTTTCTGTAGTTGATTGTAAATGAACCCAGTAATTCAGTGTTCTTGCCTGCCTTGGTGTGAGTCACTAATCGCCTCATGACAAATTTGGGCTGTTTCAAAGCCCCTACTGTTGCCCTGCTCCACAGGTGAGTACAAATCTTAGTTTGAAGCTTTACCTGAAGAGTTTACGTTTTACAGAACCTGTCCATTTCTTCCAGTGGCATTAGTTGAGCTAATAAGAGATAATCTGTTCCTACAAATCTGGCCTTTTTTTACTACACAAAAATCAGACTTGTTAGCAGTTGTCAAAAGTGAAGGAGGGATAGAGAACTAATATCCACTTAGCACTTTTGGTTTTTGTGGAATGTTGGTGCTGTGGTATCGGGTGTTCTTAAACAGAAAGTGTATCTTCCATAGCACTCTGGTCTCCATATGTTAAGCAATTCCATGGATAGTCTGCTCCAGAACATCTTTGGTTAATAAGAAACTGAAAGATAAGCCTTGTGCTAATTGATAAGTCATTAGCAGTACTCTAGTTCATCAGATAAGGCAATTAATGGTTTCACATTTCCTAACAAGAGGTAGTGTTGGGCTGAGTCACACAACGTGTAGGACAAGGAATTCTTTTGCAAAATACTGTGAATGCCGTACAGATTTACAACCAAGTGTGGGGTTTTTTTCCTGTGATACATTGTCCTTTCAATAATTTTTATTCATTTTGAATCCTCAACTGGAAATTGGGTATTGGTATTATGAAGAATTGATATTTTATTCACTCTGGTTTTGTATGACAGGAGCTGTCACTTATTTTCTCATTTCTCTCTTACATATGTTAACCAGCGGGCTTGTCATTGGAAAGTTTTTTACTATGTAGGTGTTAGAAATGTTGATTATGATTTGATCATCATAGATTCAAGCTATTCCATAACTAGATTACAAAGTAGTAAGAACTCTTTCAGAATTCATTCCAAGTTTCTTAGGAATATTTTTTTTTAATTGGAATTGAATTTTTTTCTCTGGTTGGAATCGTAGTTATCAATTCTTACCTGGCATGGTACGAAAGTTCAAGAGACACTAAAGACAGTAACGCAGCATGAGGTATACATTCAGAGAGCTTAATATAAGTAATAAGAGCACTTCACCCTGCTTCAAACATCGGCAGGCTCAAGCACTGAAACTTTGAGGCAGCGTTTCTTAAAGAACTGCATCTTTTTATTTTGAAGCGTATATTTATTGGACTGAACAACTATGAAATTATAGTTTTGATGGATACTTTGTGTCTTGCAATCGTATTTCTGGGAAAGGTCACTTTTAATGAAGCGATGAAATAGGTCAGGAGTGATATCTTAAATAATTTGGGTCAGTAGGTTCGTTGGTATTGACTTTGTGTAACCATCACAGAAACTTAGGCTTTGTACTACTGAGAGGGACCCTAACAGTGCTGACTTCCACTGATCTAAACTGGGGGAACTGCAGTGTTAGTTCTCCACTTCTGAAGTGAGGGATGAGCAGGAAGACAATACATTACTTTGAGAGTCTTTTTTTGCCCTCTCTTTTCATCTTGCTCCAATCACAGTTGGGCTTTTAAAAAACTCTCGGTGTCTGGAATTGAACCTCAGTCTCTCAAAGGACCATTCAGAACCAGTGGTCTGTAGCAGGTCCCTGTCAGCTAAGGAGATGAATGCTTCTTGCTGTTCTCTCTCCATCCAGTCCCTCCATCTTCTCTTGAGAAATGTTCCTCGATGTTTCATAGTGGTTTTGATGAATTAGCTTTTCATATTGCATAAGAAAAAAATAAAAATAATTTGTGAAATTTCCTACTGGTTCTTAGTCTACTTGATAATGGAAATGACTGCACAACTGGTACACAAATTCCTTATTTGCTGTAAGTGAAGAGAAGAGAAAAGATAACATCCTAGCTGAATTGAGATATGAATTCTGATGGTGTTGCTCTTGAAAAGCAGGCACATTTTTAACCAGTTTCTCTCCCCTCGTGGGTAGGGCTTGATCTAGCAAGCATGTCAGTAGCACTGTGATACACGCCACGTAATAATCTACACCTCAGTATCTCAATTTAAAACACTCATTTGGGAATTCTACAAACCAGTGTACAAACATTATTTTGTTCAAATATTGAGTAAATTTTGCCTGCAAGTATTCTATCTGCCTACCATACTGTGAGAAGATCCTCTGGGTATAAAATAACATACCCTGTTTAATTCTGGAGCTTCTTGAAACCTGTGGCTCTGAGAGTAAAAAATTCTGTTATCTTGTGTATGAAGGCTGAGGACTGAGCACAGGAAACTTCATTTGCAATGGGAAAGTTAAAGTTGATACCAACTGCACCAAGCTGCTTCTCTGCCGGTGTAAAGTGTAGCCTGTGTCCAGAGGGTGGATAAGGATTGTGTTCATATTAGCATACAACTTAAAGAGTTAATTGCAGCGCTTAAGCGAGCTGATAGCATCTCAAACTACAGTCTTGAAAGTGTCAGAGGAAGAATAACATTAATATGACTGTATGATTTAAAGAGATGGGAACACATCCTCTGCTGATAAAAACCAACATCAGTGGTCTTGCCAGAGTTCAACTTGCTGTGCAAGGCCAAGTCAGAAGCTACTGTGAAGAGCTGTGAAAAGCCTGTCGTAGCTGGGGCCTACTAATATATGTGTAGATGTTACAGCTCACTCGTGATTTGGTATTGAAGGTACAGCAGTTACATAAATAATTACTTACTTTATAAATACTGCACTCCTGAGAGAAAACTTTAAACTACTTGGGACATCATAGAGAGACAACTGAAAGGTGGCAAAATCTTGCCTGTACTTACTAACCTTGAAATGCAGTTCAACATTAAATTTTGATATCACTTTATCTGTGAAGCAAGTGTGAAATGTAAGAGAATACAGTTTCATTCATTTTAAATGATGCATATGAAGTCATCTGTACTATGTTGAGGGCACTAAGCTTCCAGTAAAGTGGGTGGAAGAGAAGACCTAAAGGAGCATAGGAAGGAACAAGATGTTGATGTTACTAAATATGTCTCAAGATCTGTCAGGTCCAGACAGGTCAGTGGGAAATCTGGAGACAATGCATTTTAGCTGGTGATTAGGTCTAAATCAACTGACAGACAGAAGCATAAATGCTGGTTCTTAATTCTTCATGGAGTTGAAATGTATTTACTGTACTCACTGGCAATTTAATTTGAGAGAAGATAGTAAGGAAAAATATCCAAGTGCCATCCTATTTATACTTGTGATTTGTAGCAGCCACTCTTGGGCAATCCCAGTTTGAGGTCCTTGTGACGAGGTGTTACCACTGTGCTGTTGCATCAGTACGTAGTGACTTGTAATAAATGGCTGCTTCCTCTCACCTTCCTTGGAAATAAGGCAAGTGTTACCAGAGTCACAGCTCTTTCCCAAGGCTCCTTTTGGGGTAGCACAGCTGTGTAGCACAGCTTACCCAAGGCTGAGCCAAAAAGGCTCAGAAGAGCTTTGAACTTTTGTAATCTTCACCGAGGTAACTCCTCCTGTTTTAATCAAGTGCCTTAGAAGAATTCTGTTCAGCCTGTGTACAAATGGAAGACGCTCTCCGCAGGGTGCCCATTTCTAATTAACAATGGCATAATCACCTTCATACTAATTTCCCGTTGTCATCAGAGAGTTTCTGAAATTCCACGTTTATTCCTGAGTGCAGTGAGTATTCCCAGTATTTAGGCAGGGATTGTTCACAGTAAATTCTGCGGTTTTCTTTCCCTCTCCCAGATCAATTCCTAGGGGTGATTCCTAGGAGTGCTGTTTAATCCACAGTATATGCTTGCAGGAAGGTGGCAGAAAAGTGCACAAGCCAACTTCAAAAGACTGTCACCTGAAGGAAAAATCAGGTGGTTTTATAGCAGTTAGTGACAATAGAGGCACATGCACCTGTGCTGAGGAGCTTTGACTAAAAGAAGCTGATCTAAAAACCTTTAAGCACTGTGGATTCCTAATGTTGGATTTGAAGAACTGAGAGAAATGACCTGTTCACCTCTGAACTGGTGACCTACAGGTGGGAAGAAGTATTGTTAGAGGCATGTAAGCAGAATGTAAGGCTGTGTTGTTTTGATGTTTAAGCTATCCATTTCATCTTGGTGCAAAGAATAACAAAGGGGCGGTCTGGCTGTTGAAAGGTAACACTGCACTTGAGCTAAGTCAGCTAGAAAGTTAACTTTTGCAAATATTTTTACCACCTATGTAGTGGAGATGTGTTAATTCATTTGTACTTAAAACCAAAGTCAGGGATTTTAAGGCTCTTACTGCCTTAACTACGTACACATTCTGTAGTCTCTAAGCCTTTTTAACCTTGTTAAATAATGCAGTTTTGTTTTACAAATCCGTGTTGCGGAGCTCCTTGCCATTGACTTCGATGGCAGGAGTTTCAAGATCTAATGTTGTTCAGGCACCTTGATTCTTGTGATTCCCCAGTTCCTTCACCAGGGGAGAAGCAAATACTTTGTGGATTGCGTTATTAGAGCACAGAGCAAGATGGTGCCAAGGAAACCACGTGGCAGTGAAGCTCGTGGCAAAGGAGTTCATTTAGGAGTGGTGTTGCTCATTAGGGAACTAACAACGGCCAAAAGCCAGAGCCATCTCCTGATAGGAGCTGGGAGCAGTCAGCTGCTTCAATATGGTATGTTCATACTGGATGTGACTGTTACTAATATTCCAGGAGGCATAAAAGAGAAGTACAGTAGAGCTGTGTTGCCAAAGGGGAAGGCAGGAACCATCACTGGTTTCCTCAAGTGCTTGAGGCTGCAAGATGTAAACTGGGGAGGAGGAAAGGGGAGGAGGAGATGTATGATTTGGCTAGTGAAGTGTTTTAGGATGGCATAAAAAAAACAGGTAAATAATGTGAAGAGTCATTGTGTACATCCTATATTCTGTATATCCAACCACATGCAGCAGTTGCTATTGAGATGTTAGTTTCTTCCTCGAGCAATTGGCAGAAATGCTCTCATGTTTGTAGCTTAAGTCCTCCAAAAAGGAGCAGCAGAAGTTTTCTTTTCCAATAACCTCCCCTTTCTCTACCTCCTGCTCCAAATAAAAGGTGCATTCCTATAAGGTATCTTTTCTGACATAAGTAGAGAATTCATCAGATAAGCATCAGATAGCTTCAGATAAGGCTCAGTCAAAGCAAAATTCCCCGTAATGTGTGCACATATACCTGGGGAGACAAACGTGACAAACATTGTCAATCAAACCGTGCACACTGCTTGATGCAGTCCTAGTAGCTGCTGGAATAATACGGTCTAATAATAAAGAAATCTTGTCTAGAATATACTTTCATTATCCAGTATCTTTCAGAATTGTAAGCCCACAGCATCTTACCCAAAATATTCAGTGTTTTTCAGCAACGAAGCCTCTGTGGTTTTAGGTGGTAATTCATTGGAAGGGATAAAAAGGCCACAAATGGGTATGTGTATTAGTGAGTAAAACTCAATCTCATTTAAGCAGTAGCTAGCAGTTCCTGCTTAGAAATCAAGTCCCAAACTTAATTGAAATGGCAAAAGTGTAGGGCACCTGTCTTCCCAGAGACTTACCAAGTTTTATAGGAGACACAAAGAAGTCACATGAAACTGGAGTAGCTCATTTCAAAATCATTTTAATAATGACTGACCCATTTGAATTTAAGCAGATGAAGGATAAGCTGAAGCAGGGATAAACTGAAAAGGCCATGTGCTGAGTCCCTTCATTATCTACGTGACTAGAAACTACTGCACTTTATCATCTGCTGTCTCTTTTTGCTATCTCCCTCTTTAATTTTCCTAAATGGCTGCTGTACTGCTGTTGAGATAAGGTGTTTAATAAGGGAAAGGATTTAGATGTTCCTACAAGACCAGTCTAGGCTCCTTTTTTTAAATGTCATCTTGATTTGTGCTTTTTTCTTCTAAGTAATAGGCATAGGGATTATGAAATGAATCTGGAAGCTAAATTCCACTAACAAAATCCTTGTATTCACTGGTAACATAAATAACAATTGATTCATAGTATAATAATCCCAGATAGTAACCACTATGAGAAGACACATACGCAGAACCTCATCTTAGGTGGATTACTTGGAAAATAAAAATTTCAGAAGCCATAGGGCTACATATATTTCTTTTGAAATGAAGTTGTCCAGTTTAACTTGTTTATTACAGGGGTTTTTTTTTAAAGCAAAGGAAAACATTCTTTGTAGTAAAGAATTACCGATGACAGTTAAATACTTGCTACTTCCATGACTTAAAACTCATCCTGTAGCCATCCCATTGGCTTACTCAATCCAGTACTGCTGTTTAGTCTCTACCCCAGGAGCGTATTTTAAGGAAGTCATCCTAAAGGTAAGCATCTTTGCAAATGCTGAGTAGCATCTTCCTCCAGATGCCTTCTGCACGGGGCTAGGGGACAGCCCTACAGAGAGGTGGTCTGCAGGGCACGTAAGGATGTGTCCACGCTCATGTTTTAGCGTGGATCAGAACTGCATTTCTGAAGTGAGGCCCCTGATCATCCATTGATTCAATTCACAGGCCAGTTCTGGACCTCAAAACAGCCATGACAAACGTGCTTCAGAAGCACAGTTAAAATACTCCAGCCACTACTGGGTGTTCAGCCACGGGGACCAGGTTAGAACCAGTCTGAACTAACACCCTGAGACTGAGGGTTGACGTTGGGTCCTCTGCAGCAGCTTCTTCACCCTGCAGGTCTGTTCCTATTGTCCAGCAAAACTTGCAAATGTAGATGCAGCGTAAGGGTGACAGGAAATAGAAAGGCATTCCAGCAAAGCATTCACATTCAAAGTAGCTCCTAACTTCAACTCTAGCCCCTGTGTTTACGTAGGGTGTTAGTCTTCAATGTCATGATCACATATTGAGGTTGTCTGCAAGATGTCTTTCCTCATTCAGTGTATTGCATTGACTTTCACACAGGGAAGGAGCCAGTAATTCATTATTTCATTATCCATTCAGGACATTTTTTAAATTCACTTAAGTTTGTTGCTGTAGAAGAAGTTTTCCTGTAACTTCTTGCTTTGCTGATGGTAAGGAACATCCTGGCATTACCAGTCTAAGTCTGTGGGATGTGTCAAAGGAGCTGGGGCAACTCAGAGCCATAGGAGAGTGGGGTAGGCTATGGTGAGCCAGCTTCTGTGCAGATTCTCACATCTGCACTGTGCTGAGGCCACGAATAAGGGAGCCCAGAGCAAGCTTCCACTGAGTTTCCCAGTGCCACACTGTGGGGATAAGAGGCTGTAGAAGTAGTCTAGCTGCATTTGGAGGGTGCTGAGCTTGAACATGGCATTTTCCAGCTCCCACCTGAGCTAGAATGTCTCTCCATGGTGCTGTGTTTGATCAGACTTAACTCTCCCTCTGTGACCCACTGTGTACGTACAACTCTACAACTGAAGCGCTGCCTTGAAAGCTTGCTTAGATGAGCAGAAGCACTGAGTGAACGGTCCCCTGTACATAGGTTGAGAGCATTTTACTAGTCATATCTGAAACTCCAGAGGTTGAATCTTGTAATAGATATTTTAACCTTTTTGGTTTAAAGATGAAGCTAGAAGGGTCACTAAGAGAATTGCTTGTTGCATTCACGTCACAGGTGGTACTGGACAGAAAAGGATCAAATTCTTGCATAAAGTCTGGAAGGCCGAGAGGACTGGCATTGGTAGGTAGAGAATTATTTTGCAAGGCACTGAACTCAGATCACATAATACAACAGTTACTCGATTCTCCTGAATACTAGGCCAGGGGTAGAGAGTTTACCTTATAAAAGTGTTGTGGGTTGGGTTTTTTTATCCATGTCTATTTCAGAAATTTAAATGAAGAGTTTAATCTTCTCTTTGACTACAGAAGCAGCTCTTCCAGTGCATGAAAGAAGCATAAGCTTGCAGTAGCCTGTTCTGGAAATTCTCTGGTACCTTTCTGTAGCTAGAGGGAGGAAATTAATGGATGCAGCTGCTAATTCTATAATATTATAATGGAAACTTTATTTTTATTTAAACTCAGCTTTTATAGGTTTCCTGCTTGTGGATAATACTCGGTAGGAAAACTATCCAAGTTGTTAAAGGAGTGTGGACAGGGAGCTAATTTCACAGACCTCCGTTCCTACCTGGAGGGAGGAAAGGAGGGGGAAAAAAGCTCCAGAACTAGAAACTTCCCAGTTAGCTGTTACAAGAAGGACTACCAATGATGCTTTTATGCAATTTCAGAAGAGTCCCATGGCAAAGCAGAATGAATTTTTTTTTTTTTCCTCTATGAAGGACTTTTGTTGCCCTGTCCTGAGTCGAGGTCTTTTTCATTATGCATGATCAATTGCCAAGACAGCCATGCAGAGTACAACCTCTGCTCCAGAATGAGTAGAGTTTGTGTCCTTCATTTAAAATGATAGTGTTATTCCCTCTTCTGTAACTTTACCCTGCCTCTTGTATCCTGGAGGCTGTCTCAGCAATTTGAAGATAGCCATTGTCAAGGTATTTTCTGCATTTAGTATATGGAGACTCCAGTTTGCTTCCACTGCAGAAGCTGATGCACAATGCAATCTATTATCAGGAATTGTACGTGTTCTTCCTAACAAGTAAATGGTTGAAGAGTGGGAGGAAATAAAATGGCATTTCCATCACTTGAATGGAAAACTGAGCGAGGGGTAGAAATGGAAGCGACTTACCCAAGCTCTCACAGTACTGAACTAATTTTAACATCTGAGATCTCTTTTCACAGATCTGCATCAGTGCTGTTCAGAAATATCTGGGATAACTAAGAAATTAAGGAAGTACAGTTGTATAACTGCAGTTCTTGACCAGTGTCAGTTAGCCACATTCTTAGCAGGGCTGTACCACACTGCAACCTAAACTACTGTACCTGCACAGCCCTGCACCAAGCCAATGAACACGCCACTAGTGCCTTAACCACAAGGCTAGCCCTTTCTTCCAAGTTCTTCTGGTTTTATCTCCCTTATCCCACTGCTGCTGTTTACCCTTAGCATCTACATTACCTGACAAGAGTGTTCATGCCTGAAGGAGAAGGGACAGTATTAGCTAATCAAGTTTTTTGTTTGTTTTTTCCCTAGACAGAGAAGTGGTTCTGAAGTTAAGTGCTTAACGTTAGGCATGTGACAAATGGTTCATAAACATTGCTTTTTGCTACTGTGTAACTGCTATAAGCACACAAATGGTGGTGCCAGACTTGAGGGTGGGTCTGCGTCCCTCTTCCAAAGTCTATGCTATAATCTTTTTTTTCTGGTGACAAACTTTAGTATGTAGTTTTGTGGCTTGTGAAAAGGACTGCCCATGCCCTACTTGGTTAAATGAAACACAAACAAATCAAAAAGCTCAGATTTAAACATCTCTTCTGTTTGGGCTGCAACTCTGTTTCTGCCTCTTGATGGGTGCGTTGGTATTGCTTCTGTTGTATGTAAGAATTGCAGCCAGCTTTTGCACATCTGACTCTTACATCCTATATGTTAGTGAACTAAATGGAAACTTAAACACTGAAAACAATTGATCTACAAAGTGGTGTATTGAGACTGGCTTAAAAGTGGTCAGCAAATGTTTAGTAGAGGAGCTACTTCTTTAAGCATGTGAGCCATTGCTGCAGAAGAACTGAGTGCCAGCAAGTTTGTGCAAAAAGCTGTGCAAGTTTATCCTAATTCAAGGAGCAGGACAGTGGGATTTAACTGTAACTATTTCTAGGTATTGTAGTAGAATTCTCAGTCTCTTCCCAAAATCAGAGTGCCATTAGTATTATCTACATCAGCTGTTGTGACCCACCTCCTGGGAAGTAAGAGTCTTGCAGCCTGAGGAATGTCACAGGCAAAGCTGAGGAGGGAGGAACAGGCACAAAGAGATCAAGGGGTCCCACAGCAGATCGAGGACAGAACTGGGAATGCAATCCAGGAGCATGCTGCCCCTTGCACTTCCACCCTGATTTCATCTGTGTACAGCACAAAAGGATTTAATGTTACCTCTGCACCTGAGGAATATTGCGTTTATAGTGTAGTTCAGATATGTTGTTGGAAATAATTAAAGAACATTTGAATCCTGTGGAGTGAAGGCCTCTAGCTAACACTGATTGTGATAAATGAAAAGGCTGGAAAGCAGAATTGTATTTCTTTTCAAAGTTTATAATAACCAGAACTCAGTATTTTCAATATTAGATATTTACAGGCAGCTTGGCTAACTCTTGTTTCTACAATATGTAAATAAATGGGGTTTTTTGTTTTCTTTTTTTTTTTTTTTTTTTCAGATGTAGTTTACTACTCATGAAAATCTTCTATTGAAAGGTATGCAGAAGAGGTGGATCAAGTTATGGACTGGATTTGCTATTTACTCTTTTGGTTTTGTGAGCTGTTATCACAGGCAATCAGCCATCTCCTCAGCTTTAAGATGAGGGGGTTTTGAGGCAAGTATCAAAAGATAACTGGAGACAAGCACTGACATAGATCTCATTTATACTTGCCTTGGAGCTGGAAGGTGCATGTGCTCTAAGGAAAGTAAACAAAGGGGAGCAGAAGAAGAGTGGAAGGTAAAACACGAGGCTGTTAGGGAACATTAAAGAGGCACGGAACATCACCTAGCCAAATCTTGTGGTTCTGGTATAATACCACAAATACAATGCTCTGAGCATTTGGAAGTCTCATCCATTATAATTCCACACCATATGCTGAATTTTCCCTTCTGAGATGGAGATCATTACACCTTGATCTATTTTACTGCTTTACCTTCAATATATTATGTAGTGGATTTGAGTCTCTTTGGCTTTTATCTTCCTGTGATGGTAGAGATAACGTTGGCAGATTACACAGAAGCTGAAACAAGGTGTGCTCTCAGTCTTTATGGACATGGCAATTATTTTTTGCTTTTGCTGCAAACTAGTGGTGGTATTGTTTAAAAACCATCACACAGGGCTGAAGGTTTCTAAACCAGCTTTGCCTTCTCTCCAATTAATAAACAAAGAAAAAGTAAGTATGCCTTCAATTTTTCTCATTGCTGCTAATTCCTGAACAATGTTCTATTGCATATAAGTAGAATCATTTTTCAGTTAAAGGCTGTAAAAGTGTCTGTAACATAAGAAGATTATAGGTCTGAAATTTATTTTGAAAGTTTGTATCTTTCCTTAAGAAGAAAACAGTATTGTATCTGGATTCTAGTGAGAGATCTGTGCTCCATTCTCTGAGGATGTATGCTGTCTTCATGCTATTGGAATGGATGAAGCTTGGGCAATTTATACTGGCAGTGCCTCAGCTTTTTTTTTTTTTTAAGTTTTAAATGTAATTACCACGGAAAGTAAAGCTTTGGAATATGCTGAGTAATGTTCTTGCATGGGATCTGTGGAAAGTGCATCTCAAAAGAAAAAAAGCTATTATTTGTAATGGGATAGCATCAGAGCTTTCAAAATGAATACTGGAGTTTGCTTGTGGTAGTGAATTAAAATGCAGAAGAGTCTGCCACTGTGACCTTTTCTAACTATAGTAATTAGTATAAAGACTAAGTAAAAAAAAAAAAAAAAGGACATGAGCAGTCTTGTTCACTCAGTTAACCAAAAGTTGAAGATCACACAAAAAGGGATGGTTAATACTAACTAGTGTGATGAAAACTGGTGGGGAGCCTGGCCTATGGCTATTTGTTTAAATCTCCTGCTATCTAGAGTCTTCTCATCAAAGTACACAAAGCTCTAAAAGCAGTACAGAATAACAGTTCCTTTTTCCTCTCAAGTAATTCACTACACTACTAGAGGAGAGAGAGGATTAAGGTGGAGTTGTCCTATATGTGTTCACTTGTTTCATTGATTGGTACAGCCTATATCAGGTCCTATCCTTATTTTACATCTGTTTGGTGACTATTCTTGAAAAACATGTGATTAGTCTTTGTCTAAACTACTTTCCTGTAAAGTTAGAGTAAGCTCATCAAGCACAAACTAAGGTTTGTAAACCTAAACCACTGGTGCGTGGTATTATGAATATTTTCAGAAAGCTGTTCCCAGGAAGATTTGCCTTCAAAATGCAGCTTGTTCCAAGAACTTTATTTGGTCTTACATTTTGCTTAGTGTTTGCTAGCATGTGAATTTTCAGAGTCCAGCACTGAGTCAGACAAGGGTATTTGTTCTTCAACTGTTATTATCTTACCTTAGATTTCCCATTATAAGATGCTCTTAAATGGGTGTCTGTCAGAGAATCAGACTAGTGCTTGATTAGGTCTGTCAAGTTTCATCTCCCAATGTGTTTTGTGCCAGATTGGATTTGAGAATGAATACTTAGAGTATTAGAAGTTAATATATGATACAATTGAAAGCTCTGTTGGGTAATTACATTTTTCATTTTGAGTTTGTTACCCTAACAAGTACAGTAAGGCACAAATGAAAGGTTCTAATATCGGAAGATTTACTACATGATGTCATGTGCTGCATCCCTCCCAGGAGAATTCCTGTTAATTGTCACACAGTCTTGCCAAAATCACGAGCAGTGTGCAGTAATGAAATCCTAATAGCAGACAGCTGCTTTTAAAGGCACATACACAATGGCTTTCTTTTTTTTTTCAAAGGAGATGCATTTCTGCTGCAAGGGCTAGCTCCGAGCTATGCCTGACCCATGCAAATGAGAGAAGGGATGCACCAGCAGCTAGGCAGAGACAGGAGAACTCTGCCCTTTTTGCATGTGGCAGAAAAGGGGCAAGGAAGGCATCTCTCTCTCAGTTTCTCTCAGCTGCTTGGCTGAGCCAGTCAAACATTTGCCTCTTAGGTTAAATTTAACTGCGTCACAGATTTCTTGTTATCCCTTACCTTCAGCAACCTCACAGATCTTCTGTTTTCCCATGCTCCAGCCTTGGGAAGACCATTCTCTGATGCATGTTTATTTGTTTTCTTTCTTTATAAATGGGGCATTTCCAGGTGGCTTTGACCTCTCCAGTTGGGTTCAAAACCTGTGCTGTGTGTGAAGTCCATTTTCTGCCTCATGGCCAACATTTACTCCCCCTTTCTTGCAGGGGGGAACATACCCAAGCAAGTACCTTTCTTGAGATTGGCTTGGGATCATGGTGAAATAGGAGTTCAGTTTCCTACTGCTCAGTTTGGTCAGCATCACCGTTGAGAGTCCTGGACAGAGAGAAAAGCAGCTGTGACCATTATTATGGGATGAATTCTCAAAAAATAAGAGACACAGCCTCTGGGGCATCTCCATCATGTGGCAGGAGTTTACTGTTGGCTCTCAGGTTGCCATACTGGCTTCCTATCGCACGGCCCAAAAAATGTTGCCGTACCAGTTTATCTGCTGGTATGCTTGGGCTTGTGGAGAAGGAAACTTCAAGCAGATGTTCCTGCACATGGATTTTGATTTCTCACCATCTGTTTATCTAACACCTGATAGGGTGATGATCTTTATTGGGTATCTATATGCAGCAGCCCTGAATAGACTTCTGAAAGACCCATGTCTGTTTTCTGTTGCAAATACTCCCCTCTTGATCTGTGGAATACACCTCGTAGGAGACTAAAACCTTGTACTTGCAAAACCTGGTGCGAGCAATGCCTCTGAGGTACCGTACACCGTGTCTGTAATGTTGCATCGGGTATCATGTAAGGACATACAGGTGTATCTTCAGATGAACAGCTTGTGGAGGTGGTGGCAATCCAACATAGATCTTGTTCTCGAGCAGGGAAAAACCCAATTATTTACTGCCCCAAGAACAGAACAGACAGCCCCTGGAGAAAAAAAGTCTCTTTTGTTATAGCAGGCCAAATGAGTCTTCTGTCTAAACAGTAATAAATAAAGGGCATAAAGGAAACCTGTTAGTACAATGGTGAAGATCCAAGTGAGGGCTGCAGATTACGTGCTTTGCCCTGGGGAGAATTATGCTGCTGAAATCAGTGGGTGGGTGGTGTTAAATAGATGATGCTCGCTGGGAATGAATAGATTTCTCAAGGTCCACTAAAATACTTGGAGAGATAGATGTAGATGTGGGAATATCTAAGAATTTTTTTCCTTTTTTTAAAAATTTCTAATAAATTAATATTTACATGCCCTAAGCCTGTGTTAGATGTTGGGAGGTAAGTCAGTTTAGAGTGACACAGTACTAGGAGATTGCTTCCAGACCATGCTTGTGCTCTTCACCAAGAACAGCCATTGAAGTTATATACATTGTGTTTACCAAGACATTAATATTTTATTACACTCGAGGTGATAAAATATTAAACCAGCTCAGTCAGAATTCTTTGTTGCTACTTGTTGCTAACCATAGTGTAAACCTGCCCTGTTGCACGTGTCTCAGCTATGCATACTGTCATATTTCACTTTTCCCTTTGTCATCTTGACATCCTCATGTAAAACAGTATTCGTACAGGGAAGGCAACAGTTGTTTTTAAAAAGATATCCCAAAATTAAAATAAGAAAGTAGCCATTCAGAGGCCTAGCTGTATAAAGAGAAGTTAATATTAGATCATCTCTAAATTCTGTGGAGGAAGAGAGACATCATGCTGATTATTTTTCTTTTACAGCACCAATGTAATAATTAAGAGCAGTGGTAGAAAAGAATAAACACATGCACATGAATAAAGGGATTGATTTTCAGGGGAGTGAAAGGCAGAACAGAAACAAAGAATAAAGTTATTCAGCAATGGAGCTTGGCTCCCAGCAGCTGTAAGGGGGAGTAGACAGTGGCTGCCTAATGGAATTAAACTCCTCTCTACGTTGGTTTTTTGTATGTGTGTATATATGGACACGAGAATACATTTAATGGTAGACGTGGAAAATATGGAGCTTATATTTCCTGACAGAGCTCAATACAAATGTGGAAGATGGACATAAGGAGGCAGGGTCATCTCCTTGTGCTGCTCTAGACTTTTCACCGAGTGCTGCCAGTGCCACCTTCCCGCTGTGCTGTGCTTTGGTGTGTTCATGGCCACCGCCTGGGCATGGGGCTGCACTCAGTTCTAGTACTTGTAGGGGAAATGTTCAGAATACACTCTGAGGTAAAAGGTCTGTGTTTGCTTGCGGAGGGTACCTGCTGTCTGGCAGACTAGCAATCATGACTTCTTTTCATGCTGGAAGAAAAAGACAAGTGCATCCAATTCATGGTACTTAACCATGTACTTAACTCTCTCCTCTTTTAAGAGGAGAGAGTTAGATTTCATTTTTGCAATGAGTTCAGCAGCACTTTTGTCTCTATTTAATGTGAAGGATATCTTCTGCTTCCGTAGCTGCCCTTGAGTATCTCTGTGTCAGAATGAGGAGTGGTATTTTGGTAAAGGGGAGGTGGGTTGTATATACTGTCCAAATGTACTATGATTGTCTTGATCTGATTCCTGTGGGTTTCCTTACAAACCAGAGCAAGGTCTGGGAAAAGAAGAGAGAATTGCTTGGAGATGAGAACCGTAGTGAAAAGTCTTAGCTCTTCATCAGACCTTGCAGTACAATATCCAGCTAGGTCTGTCTGCCTTGAACCATTACATGATGGTGTATGCAGAAACCCAGTTCTGTGTGGAGGTGTCCGAACAGCACCTCGTCTGTACTACTGCTACCGAACCTTAAAGTCTACCTCACTTTTAAGGCCTTTAAAAGAAATTAATGTGGGCAAGCTCAAAACCTCGGTTTTGCTGGACGCTTCCCACCTGGAGGACCATGTTTTCAGTCACAGCATGTACCTGTGCCATGTGGTTCCATGACTTTTCATGGGATTGTGTAGAGGGGCTGTTCTCACAGGAATGTCTCGTTACAGAGCAGCCTTGTCACACAGATTCAGGTGCTAGTCTCAGTCTCCTCTTCAGCGTGGGCTGCAGTACATCAGTTTTCCTTAATAAGCCAAATATTACCATCTAGAATTGAAGGACTGTTTCTGATCTCCCCACTGTTAAGAGCTGGTATAATGAGAGGGAACAGAAATGACCTCTGGAGTTCTGTGCAGCCTGATGAGCTTTCACAAGGCTTTCAAATGCCATGAGTTCCACACAAATGACTATAAATAATTGCCTAGGTTGGCCTGACCTCGGGTTGTCTGAGAAGATGATCTGATAATGGCACGAGTGACTCTGATTCTGTTCTGAAGCTGAGATCCCATTTAGGATTATACTTATTTGAACTCTGTAATTTAAGAAGAAAGCTTTCTGCATGCGCCAGTACTGGAAACACATTCTGAGCAGAGAGGTCACTGATGTGGCAGTTGAAATCATCATGAAATAAGTCACTTGGGACGTGAGTTTAAGGAAAGCTAAAAACTTACCTCCTGTTTGACAGTGCAGTTTTCCTGCCCTGGTCTCTCAGCCCTGGTCAGAGTTGCCAAGTTTCATATTAACTCCTCAGTTCTGCACGCCATAGATTAGTTACAAATACCTCTCTGCAGGACCTTTAATTTGGAGCTTTGCATACTTTGGAGGAGTACACATCAAACTTAAAGAAGGGCAAGTTGGGTACCACCTCTTTGCCTTGAGGCATCCTTGCCTACTGTCCCTATCAGTGACGAGTGGTGAGCATCAGTCTCCAAGAATTACTATTCCATTTTGTGAAATGTGGTCCAAGAAAGAAAAAAGCAGCCTTTATTACAAGCTTGCTTAGTCACTCCTTTCATTTTTTCCTGACAAATTGTAGAGAACAAAGCTAATCAACTCTGATCTTAGAATCATTTAGGTTGGAAAAGAACTTTTATGAATTTTTCTTTTTCTCAAACTACTGTTCTTCAGAATGCCTAGTACTAAGAGTAGCTCCATTTACATGCTGTCAGTCCTCCCCAAAGAGCGCAGAACTCACAGCATTTTGTCAGACATGTTCCTAATATAATAATAGGGCAAAACAAAAGAATTCTGGATTTGACCTATTACATTGCTCCTAGTGCCAACTAGAAAGGCATGAAACTTTTTTAAAAACAAAAATGTCAATTTTTTGGTCAAAATTTCCTAGTCAGTGTATACTAACAAGCCATCTTGAAGGGAGATGCAAAATAGCATTAAAACACTAGATTTGGTAGCAGTTTCTCAACTCGGCTGTGCCTGTGACTGGATGTACTGGTGCTGCAAATGTTTGAGGATTTACAGCAAATAAGGATCGTGTTAGACTGCTGTAGAATGCAACAGCTCAGACAATGTGATGAAAGTACTCCTGAGAGGGGCACGTATGAATACAAAACGACACACAGCCTGGCAAACAAGTGGGAGCTGATGCTGCCAGTGAGGGTATTTACTGTTGCTGATGGGTTAAAAAAAAAAATAGTTTGGAACTCCCTGGCTTGGAACAAAGAACTCCCAGAGGGTAGATGGTCCACACCATATTATATACCTTATTAGCCCAGAATTGTTTCGTTACTGGTACCATCTGAAAATCTTTAAACCTCATACAAGTCTAGAAGAAGCTCCAGAGCGATCTAGGTATTGTTTACATATGTCACTTCTTCCCAAAGGGTTGTAGAAATAATTTACTACTAAGATTTTGAGGAATCTCCTGAGAAGCTCATAAAAATTTTAATTCTTCAACCCTGCTGCCTTTTCTGAAAGTCAGAGCTCTGCTTATCCATCCTTTCCTTAGTCAAGAGCAATCCATTCAGGGACATAACTATGTATCCGGGGAAGCCTTGGGGACACTATGGTATTGGCTGTATAATAATAGGAATCCTAAAAAAATCAGTTTGCACTGTCCTAAAACCCCACCAAGGGGTGCAGATTTAATTAGGAAGACTATGTGGGGACAGTGGAGATTTTACAGGCATGAGAAGAGTGAGACATGAGAAAAGAGCATTCCACAGTCCACATTTCAGCTCTTCTACATGATGTTGCTAGCAATAATTTGTAATCTATTAGTAGAGATTTTCAAAATAACTGCAGGATTTAGTCGTGTCTTCCATTGAAGCGTAATGGACAATAAGTTCAAGTGCCATGTATTTAGGAGGAAAAAAAAAAAAGACTGCAAACATTTTCAGTCATTACTGAAGCGTTCTATAGTACATTGGTGTGAGGATGAAGAAAAGACAGGTGAGATCCAGTGTATGGGTAGGCAAGTTTCCAAGAGCATTAAGATTTTATTTTAAGAGATGAATAAAAGCCTCAAAATTGCTCTAGACTTGGCAGGTAAGGATTGTTATGCTTCATCTTGCCTCTTGGCCAGAAAGCTCAGTAAGTGGGAGCTTGCCAGATACGGCAGTCTTCCCCACTACCTGAATTTAATTTAAACCATTCTGCGCAGCCCTGATTTTAATCCTTTCATTTTGGTTTTGAGTTACCACATATATGGCACAATGGAAATATTTTTTCAAGCTTAAATTAGAAACATATTTTAGGAGACAAAAAAACTGCCTGTCTTCAGTGCAGAATGAAACATCTTTAACTGTTAGATGAAGTATAACATTGGAACATTTTACTTGAAGAGTTTAATTATCAGTAGAGAAATGTGGATTTTCCTCGATATGCTTTTTGTTTCCCCCTCTCCCTTCCAGTCTGGATGCATTGTACAAACTGTTTTCTTCAGGATGGCCAAACTTTGTGATAGTTCACACCACTGTGAACTAAACACGCTAAACAGTGTGTTTAAAATCATTAGAGACAGAAGTGTGGTGTGTCAGAGGTAAGAATAAATCGGTGTACTCATCTTCCTTCGCATCTAAAATAATGGTATGGGGGTTTTTAAATTCTACTGAGATGTTTTGATCTGTCAGAAATGATGGCAACATTGTTCTCACCTCCTAGAGTACGTTTCCAGGATGTGCCATCAACTTTTGGTCTCAACACAGTGCAGAACAGGAAGTATAAATGCTGCAAACATCTGAACCCAAGTAGAAGCTGTGGAAAGAGTATGAGTTGCACCTTGATCATGAATTTTGCTGTCCTTGTTTCTTCCACAAGGAAAAGTAATAGGCCTAGGTGACAGAAGAAAGAGTTTACTTTTTTAACTGTTCTCGTGGTGTTTTTGTAAGCTAGAAAGGCTAGAAAAATCAGATCTTCGTGGAACTACTACAGCATATGTGTGTGAGAAGCATTGCAGGAAAGCTGTATGCCAGCAGTTATTGTCAAATGGAAAGATATGCTGGGGAGGGCAGGAATTTCAGAGATCCAGGGTATGGCACTTCCCTGGACCAAAGATGTGAGAGTGTAGATTAAATCTGCAGATGACAGGATTCTAGTCAAGAAAATGAGTGAGAGATAACACCCCTGGACAGGAGTAACCTATTGCATAAACAAGCAATGGTCAGTATTAGGCATGCAACTCCTTCATCCTTCTGTCACACTGAACATGCCTTGACATTATCATGCTGTTGAGAAGAAAAGCTGGGGTAGTGGAGTGTTATTGATGAGACCTGTGAAACAAACACTTCATTCAAGGAGTGTCAAAAAGGACATGCCACGCTCCGTGCTACCCTGGACTCTGCTTCAAAAATGGGCAAGTGCCAATGGCAGCAGGTCAGTGTCGAGCACTAAGAATCTTTTGAGGTCTAGGAAATGTCACTCATGGATGAAGTCACTGTGGTAATGCTCATTGACTTGTTACAAATAATTCCTAAAATATGATAAAAGTGAAGATTTTAATTTTTTTTTAAATGGGCTTTCTCTAACTTTCTGAACAGGTGGAGTTGTCAGTAAATTGGGTATGTATTTGTAATTAGGGTAGTTCTTTTTATGCTTGCGTGTTGGCAGCAGAACATGAAAATAGAGAGGGATCGTTGCTATGCAGTTGCAGTTGAAGGAGTGTGAATATTTAGTTCTTTGAAGCATCGTTCAGGGCTTACGTCAGAAAAACGTCATGGCTGTCTTGCAACTGGGACCACTGGAACCTAACGTATAGTCCCAGCTTGTTGGTTGTCTAGATGCCTAACTGTCTAAAGGATTGCCAGGCTGTTGTTGGAAAAGTAGTTGTTTCAGGGAAAAAAAAAAAAAAAAAGATAAGTTTTGATATAATTTTAGAAAGATCACTTTGAGAAGTGTGTCTTTTGACAAATAATGACTATAAATTCTATCAGTGAAATGTGTCTCACTTATTGGCTAGGTCAATTAGTCACTTATTGGGTGATATTACTAGTGCCAGTTTAGTGTCTTAATGATGTGAATGAAGCCACTAGAAAAATGAATGGTGGAGTGACCAGCTTTAAATGTAGCTTCCCTGAGTGCTGGTGTGTGGAGAAGGTCATGAAGTCAGCCATGGGTGTTGGCCAGGATCACATCCGAGATGATCACGTTTAAAGGCAGAGCAGAATGAGAGAGGGAGGGACAGACAGGGTATCACTAGTGAGAAAAGCTTCTCAGTGACATGCTGGTTACCAGGCAAAGTGTAAAAAGGCCAATTAGCTCTGCTTGTCCTTCCCTTCCTGTTGTTCCCAGCCCAGGCATGAGCCGCTCGCAACTTCTTCTTAAGGCTTTGAGCAATGAGCTGCTTTTCCTAAGGACTGACAGGAAATTATTTAATAAGCTGGGGGGAGGGAGACGTTTCCTGTTCTAGTTACTCCCTTTATAATTCTGAAACTAAACAGAGAAGATGGTTCAGTGGGCCAGACCACCAGCCCCCAGTGTCCTCACATGTTCCTTTGACAGTGGAGGTCTAACCAAGCCTATCATGTCCCCATGGACTTCACCTGCATCTCAGTAGGACCCCTGAAAAAATGTAAATGCATTTTAAAGAACAAATAAGTTGAATGTTAATATAATGGAAATGCTTTCAAGGCCGTGACTGCAGGATTAGCTGAGAGCAGATGGGCTGAACTGGGACCCTTGTTGGCACCTCACAAACATTTAATGGTGAATCAGTTTCAGTTCCAGTGAAGCCAATTTTGTCATACATATAAAAAGTGTAACTAGAATTCATATACCTTTGTCTTGTCTTACACCATATAGCATTAATACTTGACTATTTTAGTCTGTGAGTAAATGGGCTTTATTGCTTGCAAATAAATGACAAGTGCAAAGAAATGGACTCTGTGCAAGTGCCAGTGACTGAACAGTGCACGTCCCAGTTACATTTAAGGTAGGGAAAATCTACAGACCCTCTTTGTGCTCACTGAACAACAGCCACTCTTCATTTACCAGCTCTGCACTTCATTTTAACACTGTAGCAAAGTTTCTGCATCCAGACAGGCTGGGGTACTGGGAGCAAACTCAGATAATCCATCCTGCTCTAAAGATCTAACGCTATCAGATGGCTGAAATGCATCAGGCAGTTAAGTAAATCTTGCTAAGGCTTTTGATGTGTTTATCACCTGAATTTTTCTTGTCTTATTCTCAACCCCAGTAAATGTGAAATACACTTACACATTCACTAAAAAAAGTGTGTACTTGTTTAAAGTTGTAGAGACACAATTCTATTCGAGTGCATGAATGGTAAGCATAAATTCTGTCAGATGCTCATGGCAAATTTAGAGATTTACTACTTTATCAACCCTGCTTAAGAGCTGCACAGAAAGCGTAGCATATTTAAAACAAAAATAAATAAATAAAAATCAAACTACAGCAGCTCTGCAATGTCTGAGAAATTGTCAGCTTCGGTAAGGAACACTTTCTAGCCAGTATTCCATGTTAAAAGTGCTATGGACTAAATCTGTGCTATTAATGGGAAAAAAACCAACAAACTGCCATGCTTCCAAGTACATAAATAGTATTATTCCATACCTGAAGACAAATTATCTGCGCAAGACATAGCATTTGTTTTCTGAAAGTGGATATTTGTTCCTTAAGCAGACATCCTCAGCACAGCTGAGAAACCTCTCTGAAAGCATGACACTTTGGAAGGGTCCTGAGGAAGGATATGACAAAGTTCTGCAAGATGTGACATCTGGTAGACAGCCTGCTTCCAGTGACCCAGGGACCCTGTCAGGTACAGTGGCAAGTTCAGTTTTATTGTGGACTGTAGCAAATTTCAGGTGACTTGGTTAAAAGGATGAATGTGCAGCTTTGTCCCTACTGGGAGTTAACATTTCTGTGGTGCAGGGCAGCACAGAAAACTTATGTTCTATTTGGATTTTGCTAATTGTCCCCTGACGCTGCTGAAGGATGGCAAATTTATTTTCTTCAAAGTCTGAAAGAGAAATTTAGTAGGCCAGCGATGTAGGACGTGTCCTTAAATTATGCTCTTTCTGCTTTCCAGTATAGGTGTCATCAAGAGTCTCATCCTTTCTAGCTGTAGATTTACTATCAGTGCATTTATTGTTGTAGTCTTATATACCTGCATTTCTGTCTTGTAGTTAGCCACAGGTTTTTCTAAAAGTCCCCAAAATCATGAGATTCACCTAAAATGTATTTACTTATTTAAGGTATTTGGTTTTTATCATTTTCTACTTGTAACTTTTTAGCCCTTGTGGCTGGAGATAAAACTCTGACCTTTTGGGTGAAATAGCTGATGATTTGCAACGTAGGAGTTGCAGTCTTCTGTGGCTGCAAGAGCTGAGGCTTTCTCTACTAGAAATGGCAAAAACCAAGACAAATTGTGTTTAGCAGAGGTGAAACTGTTACTGTTCAGTAAGACTGGAGCCATTAGGCAACCCTTGCAGTGTTGTTAAGCTGGCAGTAGGAGTGATCAGTTGGAAGAGAGCGCACAGGGTATGGCTGTGTGCGGCAGAGGACAGGAATTCCACTTGCTCATCAGTACATGAAAAACCCATTCCAGTTTCACTGTTCTGACTGGGTTCTCAGGAGAACCACACGAGAGACAGGGGAGACAATACCTTTCTAAAAACAGATATCTGCAACCTGACACAGAGAATGCAGCTGGTTACAAATGCTGGATGGTTTGGTTTGGTAGTATGTTTTCCTTATGGTTGTTTTCCAAGTGAGTTAAAGGAAAGCATTATTCTTTGGTTGTTTCTGGTGTTTTTAACACTGGTGGTAAATTCTGCTTAGCTTCAGCTGCTGCTCCCTGCAGCCCCCACAGATAGGCCTATAGTCACCTCAATCTCTACGGCTGAAAGCAATCTGAAATTAAAGTTTGCAAGTCAAGGGGAAAGGCAGCTGAAAAATCAATGGTTTTTAATTAAAATAAGCTCTTCCCAAGCCTGTTTCTGTTATTTTGCTGTTACATATTGCCATGAATAATCTATGCAGAAGTTACAGATGATGTATCCTGTGTGATTAGTCCCAAGTCATTCCAGTCAATTTTCTCCCCGTTATTTGTTGTGGTTGAGCTGCTCAAGCAGGGGAAGGCTTGTTTGCTTGGGTTGATTTTGTGAGATGCTCTACCCGGAATTTCAGAGCAAAAGAAAATTTCTGTGCGTGTGTAAAGGGGAGACATTTCTGACTGCAAGGCTTTGTGTGGATTTTTTTCAAATAGCCATGATAATTTCAGCAGAAACTTGCAGATTATTAATCATGAGGATGTACAAACCTGACTGGGACACAAATATGCGTGTGTGCACGTGGATTGAAATAGCTGACCCGAGCTTTCGTGCTCAGAAATGAGTTGTTGATTGTCTCCTATGACACTGTCAAAATACCTCCACCACAAATATGTATAACCTGTGGTTTTTTCACCACATTTTCCTTATTTTTTCCTGAACTGAAGTCTTGTAAGTTCTGTTCTCGATATAAACCCACTTAGTCTGTCTTCCCCCTTAGTCTCCAAGGATTTAGTCCGTGTGGGGGAAGTGTTTAAAAATAATTCCAGTTATGGTAGAACAGCCTGTATCCTTTCTATAAAGCAACTGACATCAGACTTCTGAGTTCACAAAATGGTCAACAAAAGATCAGTAAAAACATCTAAGGACTCTGAAGGACAAATGTATTTTCTCTTTTCCTCTTTCCTTTAAAGGGAAGATGTGACTTTTCAAGCAGCAGTAGATTTTCAGACTGTGGCAGCCTGAATGACACACACTTCTTATTAAAAATAGTATGATTATATATCCTGAAGAACTACCCAGCAGCTTAAAAGCTTCCTCTGTAAGGATACATGTACCTCTTCTGTAACGCCAAGTTAAAATACAGACTAAAGATTGAAGTGTCCTGTGCAAGAGGAAAAAGAGAGATGTCTCCTACTGATGATAAATAAGGAGGTGAACAGTGACAGCCAGCATGGCTTCACTAAGGGCAGATCGTGCCTGACTAATCTGCTGGCCTTCTATGATGAAGTTACAACTCTGGTTGATGTGGGAAGAGCAAGTGACGTAATCTACCTGGACTTGTGCAAAGCATTTGACACTGTCCCATGTGACATCCTTGTCTCTAAGATGGAGAGACATGGACTTGATGGATGAACCACCTGGTGGATAAGGAGCTGGCTAAAAGGTTGCACTCAAAGAGCTATGATAGATGGCTTGATGTCCAGGTGGAGACCAGTGACAAGTGGAGTTCCTCAGGGATCTGTTCCAGATCCAGTGCTGTTGAACATCTTTGCTGGTGACAGGGACAGTGGCATCAAGAGCACCTTCAGCAAGTCTGCTGATGACACCAAGCTGTGTGGTGCGGTGGACTCACCGGAGGGACGGGATCCATCCAGAGGGACCTTGGCAGGCTTGACAAATGGGCCAGTGCAAACTGCATGAGCTTCAACATGTCAAAGCGCGAGGTCCTGCATCTGGGCTGGGCCAATCCCAGGCACAGTTACAGAGTGGGTTGAAAGTAGCCCTGAAGAGAAGGACTTGAGGGTGTTGATTGACAAGAAGCTAAACGTGAGCCAGAAGTGCACTCATGTCATTTGGAAGGCCAACTGTATCCTAGGATGCATCAAGAGGAGTGTGGCCAGAAGATCAAGAGAGGTGATTCTCCCCCTTTATTCTGCTCGTGAGACCCCACCTTGAATACTTCTGTCCAGTTCTGGTGTTCCTGCCATAAAAGGGACACAGATCTGTTGGAATGAGTCCAGAGAAGGGCCGTAAAGATGATCCAGGGGCTGGAGCACCTCTGCTACAAGTATTGTTCAGCCTGGGGAAGAAAGAGAAGGCTCTGGGGGGGCCATATAACTGCCTTCCAATACCTGAAGGGATCCTCCAGCAAGGCTGGAGAGGGACTCTTCACAAGAGTTTCCAGCAACAGGACAAGGTGAAATGGTTTTAAACTGAGGGAAAATAGGTTTAGATTGGATCTTAGGAAAAAGCTCTTCAGTCCGAGGGTGGTGAGACTCTGGACTAGATTGCCCAGAGGGCTTGTGGATGCTCACTCCCTGGAGGTGTTCAAGGCCAGGTTGGATGAGGCCTTAAGCAACCTGGTCTACTTGAGAGGCGTCCCTGCCCATGGTGGGGAGGTTGGATTAGATGATCTCCAAAGTCCCTTCCAGCCTAAGCCATTCTATGATTGTTTTCTGACCTGGAGAGATGCAGCCATGTGCCGGCTCCTGGGATGGGGCGAGGGTTGTATTTTGCTCATGTTCAAGCCTGGGGAGGTGAGGAGATGCAACATGAGGCTGCAGGTGGAAAGCTTCTTTAGGCTGGGGAATACGTCTCTCCAGGGAAGCCCCAGTGACCAGTTGTGGCTGTTGTATGGCTTTTCATTGTGGGAGAGCATAAAGCAGGGGACAAATTAGGAGAAACAAGAAAAAAGGTGAAGAGGAGGTGTGGATGGAGGCAGGAATTGGCTAAAATAGAGAGGCAGCCAAACAACAGCTCTGTGGTTTGTTCCTATCCTTACACCAGCAGCATGCTGAGGCATCACTGCCACCCAGCCAGGATACAGCAGGAGGCTGGGTGTAATGAGGCACTGTCCTGCTCAGAGTTACCTTGCACGATTTTGAGGCAAGCACCTGAAGTGTGTGGATGAGGAGAGGGCAAGTGGCAGAGCTGAATATTTCTTTAGGCCCCATTCTGGTAGACTCTGAAATTTCAAGACAGAAATTCTGCAAGGAACTGGGAGGATCCCAGGCAAGGAGCACATAGGCAGCATTTCACAGCCAGGTCGTGGTGTTCAGCTGCACCTAGACAGGGATGACAACAAATGTTTGCAAACACATGTATTTTAAAACATTCTCTTATTTCCATGGTCCATACCAAGTGCTGGCAATGCAACAGTACTACAGCTTTTCCTTGGCTTAATGTTTTCCCCACCATTGATAAGAAATGCTGAGAATGCCTTGGGAGACTCTGTAGGGACTCATTTGAAAGCACCACTGGGTTCTTTATAATGGTGGTGTTTTTAATACGTGCACGCGCAACAGAAAGCCCATCAGTTATGTTTTCTCACTCTTTCCTATCTAACAAAGCCAGAACTTCTTGTGAATTGAGCTCTGCTAGGAACACTCACCAAATTTCTTGGCTTACTTTTTGAAAGACTGAATCCTGAAGAAATAATTTTTTTTTTAAATAGAATTTTTTTTTTCCTGGCATATAAGATTAGACAGGAAAAATAATATACATTTTTCCCTTAATCTTTGGCTACATTCAGACAGCCATGCAAAATCTTTCTAAATAATATATTATTTCCTTTTGTCACATGCTAGTAGCTTTTTTTCTAGCTGTAAAGGTCCTTTTCCTGTTCAGAAGACTGCCATATCTGAGTCTGGCATTTTCCTAGCGCTTTCACTTTGTTTGTAGAGCACAAGTTCCTCAGGAAGGCCCATCGAAAGCTCAGGCTCCTACAGAAATGTCTCACCAGGCACTTTGCCCAGTTGCTCGGCTGCAGTTACCTCCTGCCTCTCCTCGGGCCCTCTTCCAGTGCTCCCTGTTTCACTGATGCCCCCTTCTGCCCTCCTTGCCTTATATCAGGGAAAAATCTTAGTTCTACCCAGAAGCCGTAGAGCATAGGATGCTGCATCTGGGCTTGAGCACTGCCGGGTGTCTTCTGGGGATGGCTCCATCCTGAGTGCCTCTGTGTTGGCAAGTCCTTCATGAGCCACGTGCATTCTCAGCAGTGGAAACCCTGTGAGAGGATGAGAAATACACTGAAAGACGACGTGAATGACAGTCTTTGTATGATCCAAAAAGCTCTAAAAAGCACGTTTGGCTATGCTCGGTTTTTAGCTGCATCTGCTGCCTAGTTGCAGTGCCACACTTCTCCTGAGGCAGAGAGCAAAAGGAAAAGCTCCCAGCTCCAGGATGCATTTCTTCATTCTTGATGGAGGGATCTGGTTACAGAGATGAGAAAATGACCCAGATCCCTGCTCTTTGCTGGTGCTGCCCCTGAGGGTTCAGTTCCAGTTGGTTGTGTTTATGCAGCCCGCACTTTGCGAGGAAAGGGAGTGAAACCATCAGTTTGGACAAGTTTTTCTTAATGGGTTTTGGGATGTGACCTTGGCACTGAACAACAAATCTGACTGTTTCCCATCCTTAGCAACCTGTTCAGGAATAGTGGTTCTGTGAGGAGGCCTTGTGACAATGCTAATGCATGTAGCACACCGGGGACTCTTCTAGAAGTGGTGGGCAACAGCTATTCTGGGAAACGTCTGCATACAGACAGGTCCTTATCCTGTCATCTCCAGGGAATTCCAGAGAGCTTGGTTTTCTACACCACAAGTTGGACTTCTAGTATGAGTCCTTGTGTCATCAAAAATCTCAAACTCTGTTTGCAGGAGACAAGGTCAATTCAAAATAGGAGTGAGAGCATAAAGGTGGGGGGGGGGGGCAGGGCACAACATTTCCTCAATTTTAGGAATTTTAGGAAGAAGATGTCTGCAGAAATGTTTCTGGATTTTTCAAATGCAGTGCAAATTTTAACACTGTTTCCTGACGTCGGCCGCAGCGATACAGTACTACCGTGGAAGATGGTTTCAGTCACTACACTGGCTTTGTTTTTCCAGTACTAAGTGCAGTTACCACTTAGCATGGAATGATCTCTCTTCTTGATCAAAGCTTTCTGTTTGTGTTGCAATGACAGCTTGACATAAAATGACTTAATGACCAAAATGAAAAATGGTACAATATTTCCATCCTCACATCATGAGCAATCTAGGAATTAAAAAGCATAACAGAGAATTATTTTTCAGAAATTCATTAAAATAACCCTCTTAGGATCTGTTAACACTGACATTTCAAATTAAACTTTAGTTTTAACAGAACACATATGTGCTTTCTAAGGAAAAAAAAAAATCCAACCTAATTTAAGGAAAGCCTTTGTATCTTAAACTTTCTCCTGTCTCCTGATACCGCTGCCCCTCAGAACAAAGCTCCTGCTTCTCCCTGTAAACAGCAAACACCGCGAAGGGACGGAGTGAGGGTCTTCCCACCGCCTTCTGCTCCAGAGATGTTGACATCTAGGAGTGGCAAAGAGGAAGGTGCAAACAGATGAAAATCCCAGCTGAACGAGTGGGGGGTTTAATCTTCTTGCACCTGTTTCCAGGAGGGAGTGTGACAGTGATGGGGTGCAGAAAGGAATGTTACAACCTGGGCAGCAGGATGTGGGTGGAGGCACAAGTCCCGCGGGGGAGAGGGTTGGGGGAGGGAGGGGCAGGAGCTTGCATCGTATTTCAGACCTTGAATTTGGAAGAACTGTGCTATTGAAGATGTATTACAAAGCCGGATCATCTGAGAGCAGTGTTTAGGTACGGAGCTGACCAGGGAAGGAGAGGTATTTACCACATGACAATGGGATTACTGCGACTTTTGGAATCATTTAATTTCCAAAAGTAATTGCTCTGAGACTGTAGCAATAACTCCACTGCATGGACTTCACGCACAGCAGAATGTGATCTTATCTCTCAAGCTAACTGCCTGAGTACAAAGCGGGGCTCTAAATGTTTAGAAGTAGTATGTTGAAAATAAAAGTTGTGCCAAGAAGGATTTACTGTTACACTGGAGGGGAGTGCAGACCCCTCTGCAGAGGCGTCTGCCATGGGGATGCTGATACCCTCTCTGGAGACAGGAGAGCATACGTGAGAGTTGTTGCTAGAAATCTTTTCAACACCGCTTTATTCATCTTCAGTAATACATCCCTGATGTCCTCATGGTTAGTGAGCCTGAACCCAGGCTGTAGAACAGCCTGACTGGAGGCCAGGAAGGCACCCTGGATTTCCAGCTGTTTGTTCCTCGGTGTTCTTTTTTGTTACAGTGATAGTCCTGTAAAAATTGGCTTAAATATGCTCTTGGGTGACGTTTCTAGAAATGTGCAAACCTGCCCCTTTCCAGCACGCAGCTGGATCCTGCCCCAGGTACGCTGCTGCTAGGGATGGCAACTCAAAGGCAGCACAGGTACTGCTCAGTTCTAGTCCAGTTGCATTCACAATCCTTTGAAATGATGCAGACCAGAGATCAATTTCCAATGGTGTTTAAAATCCTGTGTTATTGCTATAAATCCTTGGGTTTTTTCCCTTTCACTTGCTTTTGGGTAGACTCCTAGCAAGTCTGACAGGAGCACAGGACGTTTTTGATATATGGCATCAGGTCCTTTAGTTCAGAAACCTCACACAGAAGCTTGTTTTTAAAAAGAGAGAAAATAAGATTAAACAGGACAGGGAATGCTGTTATGAAGGAATGAAAATATTTTCATTACCAGAGTATTTGTATGTCAACAGCTGATAGGGAATGATGTGAGACATTCCCAGAAGGACTCACAAAGATTTTTTCCTTGTGCAATAGACCAATTAGCAGAGCCCAGATTAAACAAGCAATGTCACATTGCTTCTTGCATTAAAAAAAAAAAAGAAAAAAGAAAAAAGAAAAAAAGTGTGATATTCAAACTCTTTGTCTAGCAAATATTTTTTTCCTTTTTGGCCTTGTAATTTTTATTATATTACTTTCAACAGCTCTACATCCCCAAGTAACAGAGGGGAAAAGGTTAGCTTCTCCAGTGCAACTTCCAGACATACAAAGAGATTTCTCCTGTGTAGTAGGTATTAAATATTTATTAAGGAGAAGCTGTGTACGCTCCCAGAACATGCACACATGTGAAAAGGAGGGGGAGATTAACTCAAAACTTGTAATACATTTAAACTGACTTGGTGAGCTAATAAAGGAGGAAATGAGCAAATGAAGTTTCAGACTCTGCCACCCAGCTCTCCTGAAGCAGCCCAAAAGAAATTATTTGACTTTCAGTTGTTGTCTAATGTAGTTTGGAGAAAATATTTTCATAGAGAAAACAGCTAAATAATTATATTAAAGGTAGCTGAAAAAAAAATAGCACTATTAAAAAAAATTATAATTGTTTTGCAGTGTTGCTACATTATCTTAGCAGCTTTTGGATTCTACTGCAGAAGTGGTTGTGTGTTGGTGACAGGACTCCTTCCAGCCTTTGCCTGCCTCTGATTTTATGAATTAATGCTGGTTTGAATTGGGTAGAAGAAATACTGCTATAGGCTTACAGAGCATTAACACTTGATTTAATTTACTTTTAGGATATCCTTTTCATTTCCACGTGGCTGAAGATCTGCACAACTTATATTACTTAATGACTCTTCTCTTTCTCAGATCACCTACCGCGGTTATTTATGTTCTAACTCAGAATCAGGTGGCTTCTGTGGAAGTGGTGCGATCTGCGTGATGTGTCAGTCGTGTGCATTCAGTGAAAAAAGGTAGAAAGAGTGGAATTTTACTGTTTTACATTCACATTTAAAGGACTTGCATTCCACAGAGACAGTTGTATCCATATAATTTTTCATCCTGTGTTTTCACCTCGTCTTTATGTTCTTCCTCAAAGCTGTTCTAGTTGGTTGGTTGGTTTTTGGTTTTTGTTAAATGCTATTTCTAAATACAAAACATGAGATGTCTTTCTTGGGTCAGAGGAACTCTTGAGAGACCAACAGTTAATTCCACTACCAATATTTATTCATAACATTGCAACAAGCTCCAGAACAGGCTCAGGATCCTACTACCCAAGTCACTATATGTACATATTGTCTTCCTTCCCCTGAAAAACCTTACGATGGTGCCCGAGCTGGGAATTTCAAAAGGGCCCAAAGAATTTTGCATTTTCTGTCTTCACACAAGCTCCAGAAGACCTTCTTTTGAGATACCAAAGAGCTGCTTTAGGACTAAATCTAAGTCCTTCTCCTAATGCTTTTTCAGATTTTCTTCTGAGATTCATGGATTTCTTCTTTTTTGCAAGGCCCAAGTTTAAAAATTCTAGGTGACACCTTTTCTAGAAGCTGAATTTTGTTTTGCTCTACCACCCACAATGGGATTAGGGGGGTGATGGGAACCTGCCTTCTGTGGGGGGGAAAAAAAAGGTCACAAAATACCTACGCTAAAAGGGAAGGTTGGATTGCATCAGAAAACACTGGTTTCCTCCATTATCACTTCCTCCATACTTACCTTGAGGTTTTTACAGCATTTGTTGCCTCTTAGCACCTCTTTGTTAGGGCAAATTTCAAGGCATCTGTGCGTTTCTTTTGCAGTTATTCTGTTTGTGTGTGCATATAAATGTATTCGAGAGAGAGCAGTTTTCCTCTGCTTTTCTTAAAGTGCTTTTATCTGCTGTTTATGAAGAGCACCTCTCGAGAGCAAAGCTGAAATACTAGAAATAGATGTCGTCTTCCTCCCCACTCCCCCTCCCATTCAAAATATCCCAGAATGGGAGGGTACTTCCCTGGAAGTGAAGAAAACCCTTTGGATATTGTAGGGGGAGAAGAGCAGACCTATCGCAGGTGGGCTGCTGCTTTCCACAGAGGCATGAGTGTGAAAATAAAGTAGTTAAATCAGCATCTAATGTGGATTATCTAATAGTCGTGGTTGCAATGGGCTATTCCCACCAAGAAGTATCGCTGGGGTCACTTGGAAGAGGAGCCTCTGCAGGGATTACGCTGAGGGTGGGGATGCACAAACAAGAATGCAATGAATAACTTGACAAAATTGTGCAGTGCTCTACCCGTTGCAGAGAAGCCTTCACCTCTTGCTGGAGTTTTTTTGGCATTTAGAAGAGCTTATCTTCAAGTAACATGTAGAGCTTAAGGTGAATTGCAAAAGAGGAATGCAGACGGCTTCTCCTATCAGCCCATTGTTTTGGTTAAGACTCTACTGGAGTTTTGTACAAAGGCAAGTGGGGGAGGGGGAACCAGACTAAGTCAGCATGTCCTCTGGGTTTCCTTAGTTAATCAAACAAGCTTATTAGGAAATTAACACTTCTAGGGTTAGAACTGTCGTGCTATTTTAGTTCTTGTATGGCTTCAAACACTGTATCCGGACGTCTGAAAAGCAACTAAACAGAAAAATAAGCTGTTGCAGCTCTGGCTGTAGATCGGAAGGTGGGGAGCCAGGAGCCTGCATCATCAGCAGTGGTATGGCAGGTTTATTTTGAGAGGCGTATTTTTAGATCTGACATGTCATGGGTGGCTGTGGATCTTGCAGCTGTCTGTGTGTTGTTTGCAAGAGCAAAATATTCAGCAAATCACCTTTTCCCATTAATATTTCTGCTTTGTTTGGGGGTTATGTGATAACTTTTGCAAATATTAACTGTTCTTTAGTGACTTGTAGAAGATCATTGCACAAACTGCCTGCTCACAGGGCTGGGCATCCCTCTCCTGACTAGATCAGCGTGCCTCTTACAGAACCCCTGCTGCAAAGAGCCTCCTGGAAAATCCAAATGTCTTTCCTGGTTTTTGCTTAAAATGTGTTCTTGCATTTCCTAGCTCATCTTTGCAGAGAATTAACCAAAAACCACTGATGAATCTGCTGGATGTGTTGCCTTTAAATGAACTGTTTCATAGCTCCAGCAGTGAGAATCACCAGTAGCTTTGTGAACTTCATCCTTTGCACCGGAGACCCGGTGCGCCTCTACCCAGCATGGAGGTGGTGTTCCCTGCCAAGAATAGCTCTTAAGTAGTCACTTCAACCTTTCTTCTACCAGGCTTGCCACCATACTGTCTCGTTCACTTCTTCCTTTGCTCCTGTCATTTCTCTCTTCTCTCTGATATTTCCTCAGCAGATTTCAGCCCACAGGAGGTTCACTGGGTGCCGACTGTTTCCTCAACTGTTTTTACACATTTAGTGGCCTTTATGCTCTGTGGTTTTGTAGTTGATCCCCTGAGAAGTAGGACCATGGTGCACTTCTCAGGTAGCTGAAGCATGCAAATGAAAGCATGTAATTTGAAAATAATTTGAAGATGTATTAAAATATAGAGTATCTTGTTGGTGATAAATCTTACTGATTTGATGTTAAATCTCATCCATACTTTGTGGGCTTCAAAGTCCTACAATAGGCAGCATTCTGTGCCCTTCCCTGCTTTCTCCAAGAAGGGATTGAACTGCAGGAAGTAGGAGCAGTTTCTTAGTTTCATTTGTTTGGTTTGTTTTGGCTTGGGTTTTTTTGTAAAACATTGAAATGTTAAATAAGCAAAATAGCAAATGTCAATATTTCGGGGGGGGGGGGAAGCTGTAGCTATTTGCACTAGTTCTGTAACGTAGAAATTAATGAACACTTGTAAATGCTTGAATAAGGGGCACTGTGATCAAACATGCTCTTTCTTCCTCAGGAGTATCCCATCTTCCTCTGTCCTTTATCCATGGAGTTCTTCTGTCCTGGTCTTTCTTCTCTAGTATGTTGATACTGAAACAGGCTTGCAGTGAAATGAGGGATTATCTGTTGTGGTCCAGTGCCTTTAATGAAACTATTTGAGTGAGTAAGGGATAGTGTGTGGGTATGAGTCACCCTAGAACTACATGTTCTCTCCAGGACAACCTTCGGGAGGAGGGGGCGGGCAACATCTGCAAGGATACTGGGGAGAAGGTTACTGCAGGCAAACTTTGTTATTTGATCACTGATGAAAAGACAGGGAGGGGAACTCTCAGCTCCACAGACTGGCAGTTGCTAAGCTGTATTTGGACAGGTACACAGATGATTATATCTCAGTAATACCAAGGAGCATTACAGTCGTTAACAAGACAAGATTTGCAAATTCCTTGTCAGCAAATGCCTTTAGGAAGTGTACAGCAGGAAATAAAGAAAGGAGTCCCTGTCTCATAATCCACAACCAGTTCTGTGTTATCTGAAGACCTTTCTTTTACCCTGTGCAGTTGAGAGACATTTCCTGAGTGCAAATGCTGCTTTGGGACTAATGCACTTGTGTCATTCCATAATAGCATGAAAATAGCCGTGGCATGTTGTGGGAGCATATTTAATGTACAGGTTGTATCTATAGATGGGAAATTCAGGGAGTTGTGAAGGCAAA